>NCSJ02000093.1:0-137546 GCA_002812745.2 Scytalidium lignicola
GAAACTTGAATATTCAGTTAAGAAAAGAGAAAAAAGTAAACTWATATTAAAAGAAGATGAAAGTAAATTCTTAGTATAYAATAAAGAACAATTTATAATTATTATAATGATAACAAACAAACACTAAGTTAATCAAATCANAAAAAGCAACTNAAAAAGGNAAAAAGAAAAAAAACACTTTACCAAACATGACCAAAAGCAAATAAAAGAAAATCAAAAACATTTAGTATAAAAATAAGAAGTTATATATGTTCTAGGCTATACACTAACCCTGACCGTTGGCCAACTGCTTAGACCGTTGGCCAACTGCCTAAACCGTTGGCCAATGGCCTAGGCTATACAGTAATTTGACAGTTGGCTTATAGCTTAGGCTATACACAAACTACTTAATTAATTGAATTAGTAACTGAATTACTACTAGTCTAAATTAATAGCTACACCATGGCCAGTTAAAACAACTTCATTACCCATAGTATTTGCCCTTGCCTGCTTCTTCTTATTGTTGTTAGAGCTTTCAGGTGGTTTAATTAAAGCTTGTTCAGTGTGAATAATTAGCCTTGACAACCTTTTACAATCATGCTTGTCCTTATAACAATGTATTGTACAATCCTTTCTTTTCTTGAAATAACAACACCTTTTAGTATTACACTAACCTTTATACTAGCATAATATACCAATTTGCTGGCTAGTATATTTCCTTAGTTATTGTAGTTAATGTAACCTTTTTAGTAGTTTTTAGAATGTTGATATTTGACTAAAGGCTTTGATCAACTACTTTTAATTCCTTAGTAGGCATTAAGTGTTCAAGGACTCCTGATTAAGTAATAACTTGATATCTATTATAGTATAGTTTAGCCAATATTTAATTATACAACCATTGATTATCAATGGTTATTCTGTCCTCTCTAGGAATCTTGATTAAGATGATATCTCCAACCTTAAAATATTAAATAGTATGCTTTTTGAAGTACTTTTCTACCATTCTAATTCTTACTTTTTATGTTGATTTTTAAACTTGTTAAATCATTGAATTTATAAGTTGATTTGTTATAATTCTAGTAATTGTAACTATAATAGTTATAAGAGTTATAGTCATAGAAGATTTAACCTTAATACTGGTTTCAATATTAGTTTTAGTATTATACTATTGTTTAAGAGAATTCCTGATTAGTAAAGTAATTTGTACATTGATTTTTAAGCTTGTTTTAAGGTTAATTTATATAGTAAATTAAGAGTGTAATAATGATTAAATATCAATAGTAACCTTTGAATTGCTCAAGGATAATAGTTGTAAATCAATTAGTAGGTCAAGTTTTAAATTACTCTTAAAAATAAGAGTTTCATTAAGATCCTCCTGAAATACTTCAATTGAAAGGTCTTTTCGTTTTTAGCTATCTAGCTAATCAATAAAAGTATTACAATCTTTGAATAGTAATTCAGTAAGAAAGCAATTGATTGTTGAGTGTTTTTGAGTGTTTATTGCCAAGGTAACCTTCATTAAACTATTAACCTATTCAGTTGAACTATTATCTACTTTCCATGCCTTGATTTTAACTTTAACCACTTCATTTACTTGTTCAACTAAACTTTGAGTTTAAAGTGTTCAAGGCTTTTTATTAATAATTCAAATGTTATATTTTCATAATATAATAAGGAAGGCACCTTTGAATTCCTTGCCATTGTTATATTGTACAATTTTAAGAGGTAAGAAGGTTATAATAAATTAGTTAAATACTTGAGCTATTAAAAGGGATTCTTTGCTTTTAAGAGTATATAACTGTGAATATTTGGTAAAATAGTCTTTAATATGTAATATTCACTTATATTAATTAGAAGGTTTATGCCTTATATTAATCAAATCAACTTGAATTCATTCTTAAACTTGTTTTGAAATTATAAGTTTNAAAAAAAGCTTTTATAATAGATAACTTGTTTAATACATAGTTTTTACACCTTTTGAATACTTATATAATGTCTTAACATTTGATTTTATAATAATTTTACTTAATAACAGACTATACTTTATTATACCTTGTATGAAGGAGTTTGATATACTCTTGAACAATAATATTAAATACTTTATTATCTTAAATAGCATATCTTGGTTTTAGATGATTTAAATCTGCTAATTAATATAATTGGCTATTCTAAAGCTTAAATTGAGTAAGTGCTCTATGTTTCAAGTTGATATCTACTTGATTTTTAGGTTTAAAGCTTAAGTTGTCCAAAAACACATATATTCTTTGTTAATGTTCTGGATTGATTTGTTCTTTATTAATATAACCTTTGTTATATGTATAATCTTAGAAAATAAAGTGAATATTGTTAAGGAATAGGTTAATTGATTTAATTGAAGTTATTTTGAGTAAAGAATTATTCAATTAATGATAGCAAAGTAGGAGAAAAGTAACAAAGTAGGAGAAATATAAGTTACACCGCCATAGTAAGGTAAGTAAGTTGAATTAGTAGTTTGTATATAGCCTAAGCTATAGGCTAACTGTCAAATTGTTATATAGCCTAGGCTGTTGGCCAATGGTCTAAGCAGTTGGCCAATGGTCAGGGTTAGTGTATAGCCTAGAACATATATACTAACAGAATTAACAAAAGAGTTTGCTAAAGAATAACATAACCTATTATATAATAAACATATAAAAGTAGCTTAATACTATTATAAGATTAATAAAAATTACTTTATCATAAAATTATAATCAGTAGTTAAAAAAGTAATTATAAAATACAAAATCTGTAAAAAGGCTAAGAATTTAAAAAGGAAACCTTAAGGACAATTACACTTTACACAAATACTTAACAATTCATAAAAACTAATCAAATAAGATTTTATCATAAAATTACTAGTTTTTACAGATTAAACAACAAAGGTTAAGTATAACTTTATCTTTGTAATAACTAAACATTATACTAAGTTTACAATCTTTAAACTGTTCAAAAAGACTTAAAGAGCAAAAGAGATAACTAATATATTCTTACAAAAAGTAATATCTCAATAAGAAGTACTAAAACAAATAATCTCTGATAAAGATACAAGATTTATATTTAAGTTTTGAAAAACATTAACAATAAGAATAAAAGTTAAAAGGAAATTATCAATAGTATAACATTTACAAACTAATGAACAAATAGAACATTTGAACATATAGTTAAAAGGATATTTAAGATGTTATGTTAATTATAATCAAGACAATTAAATTGATTACTTGTTAATAACAAAAATGTTATATAATAGTATATTATATGAATTAACTAAAGTTACTCCATTTTATATGAATTACAAACAAGAATTAAAAAAGGTTTTATATTAGATTAGAATTAGAATTTACAAGTAAATCAACAAAGATTTAAGCAAAGTAAATAAAAGAAATGTAAGAAAAGATTAAAAACTTACTTTAATATACTAAGAAAAGAATGAAGAAGTATTATAATCATAAATATTTAATAAAACTAATGTATAAAAAGGAGGATAAAGTTTATCTTCTCAGAAAAAACATTAAAACAACAAGATCAAGTGATAAACTAAACTGAGTAAAGATAGAATTATACAAAATTGAAAAAGTCTATAAACTTTTAACATATAAATTAAAATTATTAACAACAATTAAGATATATCTTGTTTTCTATGTTTTACTTCTTAAATTAACATTAAAAAATACTTAAATATTAATGTTAAAAGAAGTTAATTTAAAAAGAGAATATAAAGTTAAAAGAATTATCAATTATAAAATATATTATAAGAAATTACAATATCTGGTTAAATAGATAGAATATCTAGAGAGTAAGAATGGATAAGAACTTACTTTTAATCTTATAAGTTATAAGAAGTTACTAAAAGTATATTATCAAGCTTATCCTAGAATGGATTTCCAAGCAATAAAATTGTAAAATCAGAGAAGAAGAGATTAACAATAAAAGAAGAAGCCTTACTTACGAAGACAGAATATAACTCTTCAAACAACTTCTCTTACCTCTCTTTCTCTTCTACAATGTTAAGTTCGTCTAAAGTTTTCAGATTATAACAGAACATTTCCTAAGTAACTTCTTCAAAAAGGATTATTGCTTCTTTAGACAGGCTAAGCAGGTTATTATCTCTAGAAGGACTTCGTTAGTTCTTTCCTTTTCCTCCACAAGCTAATCATACTTACGCTTGTATACAAGGAAGGAGGAGGAAGCAAACTCCTTGCTATCACAAGATTATCCATGATAAGAATACTTATTATAACGACTAAAATCAAGGTCTACCTTGTAAATAAAACCATTTTACTCACAGAACAAACAAGGTATTACTTCAAAACTGTATTTGTCTATATAATCACCTAAGGTTGTTTATTCTTAATATTTTCTTGATCTTGTCCTTTCTTTTATGCTACTCTCAAAATGTTGTTGTTTGAGTAGCATATTAGAAAGGAAGGATAAATTGATGAACAATAAGAAATGTTCGAAGATAACGTTTTAGTATTGAGGTAATATTAAGCAGAAAAGGGGATAATGTTACAGGTTTTGCTATAATATGTTAATTAGTGTAGGCTTAAGGCTCAGTACAAATATACTTGTACAAGAGAACCTAACAATTAGATAGTCACATAATACAGACCTAGGACTTGGGAGGTCTAAGGTCCATCAGCTTGAGACTTGGGGACCTGGAGGTCCAAGGGTCCATGGATATTTCATTATCTATATAAGCATACTGTAAGAACATGAGAGTAAACTCCTTGTATTCAACCTAAATACATTACTAGATCTTACCTTTGACTTAGTTGCTTGCTCTTGTGTCATACATTTCCACTGTCCCTGAACATTTACCTTACCCTTGGCTATCTAGTAACCTAGATAGTGTAGTTTTGTAACATAAGATATGAAAGAAAGTATAAAAAGATAATATGATGTTAATTAGCTAGTTCTAAGAACTTAAATAATTCATAAGATTCATGGTTATCTAGAAGAAGAAGTTTTATCTCAATAGGTTGGTTTGTATTAGAATTAATATATTTTTGACTTTTTAAATCAAAAAACTCTTTTCTTTACTCTTAAGAATTGAATGAAATGTTAAAGTTAACGAATTCTAATTTCATTATTAGTATAACTTAAAGGAGTAAGAAGTATAAGTACATCTTCAAGGAGGTTCTTCTAAACCTAATTCTCTATAATCCATATGCCTTTTACAAGGATGATTAGTAGAATAAGAGTACTTCTATTAGTAGTTATATATTTTATAATTGTAAAAGACTTATGATTTTGAAAAGTACTTTTATAAAGTTAATAATTTATTAGTAAAGTACTATTCAAATATATTAATCTTTAATACCTCTTTAATCTCTACTAGTATAATAACTTGTTTTCCTTCTATAACACTAATCTTAAAGCTTATTTCATCCATATTGTAAATATTCTCTCTTTAGACCTTATTTTCCAGCCGTAAATCAATATATTTCAGAAACCATCACTTTATAACCTCCTTATCTTGTGCCTGAATTCGTTCCTTCTTAATAAGTTTGGTTATGATCATATAAAACTCAGGATATGATTTTAGGAAGTTATGTATTCATTGTATAGATGGTTTTATACCATCTCCATAGAAGTGTTTTACAGCCTTAAGAAGTATAGCCTTATTCAATAGATTGTTATCATATGCTTATGTTTTAATATAAGAGCACAATGCTTCAATTTGGTGAGGCTTCAAGAAAGGAGATTGTCCTATATGCTTTGGAGGCCTCTTTACAGGTGTTGAACGACGTTGGATTGCTTTGCGGAGTGTATTGATCTTGAGGTTGAATATACACGCAGTGGCTGGAATGGTAGCTGAGTTCCCAGGGGTTTGATTATTGAAATACCGTTCGATAGCTTCATCCAATTGACGATCGGCCATTGTAGAATAGTTCCTTGGCATTTTGAGAAGTATATCGATTATAATATTGTATGGAGTTGCCACCAAAACGCATAATAAAGGTACGTGATTTTAATGTTTGGGACTCGCGAAAGGTGACGAGATTTTTTGAGGTGACGAGNAAAAATGTGCCAACCGCCCCTGGGTGGTTGGTTAGCGAAATTTCCCACCCTCCGAGCGCAACCAACTATTACTCCTTAAATTATCGATTGTAATTCTCCCCACTCGCGGCAATCCAAACATTTTCACTAATACTCACTCTGAAAGTTGGCAGCTGACTCGTAATTGAAACCCCGTATACTTGTCATTTGGGATTTTTATTGAGTCCAACTCGTGATTGCTGTGTCCACGGGCTTGAGCCAAGAATTAAATATTCGTTACTTCGGCAGCCAAAAAAAAAACAGCTTTGGGATAAGAGCCATCTGGAGATCAAAAACAGACATACCTAATACTGCGTTCTTAAAAGCCTCAGCATCTCCGTTTGGACTGGGAGGGAAAAGACGATATAGTAGCAGACCGATTGTAAAACTTGCTCTGTCAAAGAGTTCTTTTATGCTCGTACTCGATCTGATCCAATTTCCTTACGCTTTCTTTTAACAAAAGACGTGCAATTCTCTCGTATAATGCTTTGCATAAAAACATAACGAATAAATCGACAATGATCGTATAAGTGTAGAAACGAGTTCCAAATCGGTATCGGTATATTTAGCAACAAGGCTTTGTAATGACGCTATTCTGCCCTGAAGCTTGCGCTTGCGCGATCGAATGTCCTTTCTTTGTAAGCACCAGCAGTATGGGACTACGTGGACAGCTCTAACATTCTGGAGCCGAATGCGAGTGCTTAAACTTGCAGGAAGAGACCATCTTTTTTAAAAGCTTTAGATCGACAAGCGGGAGTGGAAACGTAATCGCCGTCCTTGTATTACCGCAAACTGAACTCTTGTATCCATACCATGGTGTCGGCAGGCTATATACCTTTCATTGGACGGCGTTAGTATATGATATATAAAAGGCAAAGAAAGAACGATGGCTTACCTGACTAAGTCGACTGTGACGTGACACCCTTTGGGCTGCATTATTTGTGGCGCAAACCACGAATCTGGTTGAAGCATATGGTATGGAATCCCATATTGGTTTTTTTTTCAGCATTAAATGTTGTAAGTATTTGTATCTGTGACCTAAATTTCGTAATTGATGAAAATCCGATCAAAAACTAGGATGAAAAAGTAGAAGAGTTCTACTGTGACCCATCGACGTCAAGATATCTTTAGTTCTTATCTCTTCTCTGCTAGCCATCTTTAAACTGGCATCCATGATACTGAATGCTTCAGCATCTTTTGCAAATAGGTAAAAAGTTATTGAGCAATGTAACAAGAAAGAAATAGGAATCTTTAAACCAACCTACAATTGATCTAGGTTCTGCTACTTAAAAATGCATACACATTTTGAGATGGGCATTTGATCAGGTAGTTGTAAGAGCAAGCAATGCTACTTTGAAAAGAGTTTATCTCGATACGAACCACGCGTCTAATTATTACTGGAGGTGTAATACTGTAGAGACCGGACTTGCGTAATCGGAATACGAGAACGATAACAGCGATCTCAATGACCCGAAATTGCAGGAGTCATTTTGTAAGGAGGTAGAACCTCCCGTCATCTCTCCTATCATTCTTTGTAGCAGTTCATTGAACCTGCATGCTATACAATATGAAATATTTGCTGACCGCTGTGCATACGCTCTGACCTCTTCGGCGAATGCACACTTTGGGGTGTCGGTGAAGAAAAAACCCTCTAAGAACCCTTGATCTTTCTAATAATTCGACTTATCATCAATTAGCTGTGGGGCCTTGACCAGCATGCTGTTTGGGGGACACAGTGCTGTATGCTGGTGTGCTAGGACAAGACTTCCCGAACCCCTAGATTCTCCTAGCCGTATATCTGGTATAGCATGCTTGGAAATAACGGAGGTTTACCCTACTCCGTAATTCCGTGTTGTCAAGGTTGAAAATGCTGTGGAGTGACCAACTAGCATGGTCCAGACTGTGTTGACCAATCACTTTTCTCAGTTACATCCATCCAGACAAGCCTCAAGGTCAGATATGTGTAAGAGTTATTGGATGTGATTGCCGGCGCTCAATGACTGCAGCTTATGCTGGTTCATAGCACGATAACAGCGGCAGTAAACATCCTTGCCTACGAACCTGCTATACGGAAAGGAGGTGGTAGGTGTGAACCCAAGATTTCAGGTTTGACATGTTTTGACACCGCTTGGCAAGTCTTATTATCAGTGAGATTCGATCTTATCTTGGATATCAAATCAGGACTGAAGACTGCAGCTGGATATCAATCCATATACAGAGCTGGAAGACAGCACGTTCAATCGACATAAGCTGACCCAAATTCGGGATTGGGTCCTGTGCATGGAATGCTGTCTGACTTCGGTAGAGGATCAATAAAGTAGTTCGGGAACGAACTAGCTGCGTTCTATCAGCTTATTTGCAGACCTTCTGCATGACCAGCAGCCAGGATACTACCGTACGTACATCAGAGGCGCAACACCGATGGACGATTTGGGACAATGCACTTTTCGCACCACCGCACTGTAGCAGTACCGTAAAGCACCAGGCTCCATATGTATTTCCAATTCTAGGCAGACGAAAGCTTGATCACCTGCGAAGTTCTATCGATGCAGCACCAGAGCAGCCTCCATAGTATCATTGTCCCTCGCTTGTTTAAGTCGGCCAGTAAGCGGAGGTGTAGTAAGCGAGAGGCTGACGATTTTAATAGAAATATATAAAAATATATAAAAATTGGTAGCTTCTCTTTGATTGAGCGTGTAAAGGAGGGTCGATTTTTATTCTGAATTCATTAAGTGCAGTATTAACATCCTTAATGCAGGGGTCATGCTAATCTTCTCTTTACTTTAAATTTATATACTAGGTTTAGAAGTTTTACGTTGAGAAGAAAATTTCATTGTCTAATCATTGATATTCATTGTTGATTCCTTTTCTCATCGCAGAGCTTTTAGAGAAACGAAATAGATGAATCCAGTTTATCTCAAAAACCGAACAGCGAAAGTTGTGATTGTTGTGATTACATGGCGAAATTCATGGCAACGAAAAAGATATCTCTCTCAGCGCAAGCCACAGTGCTCCACCGCCACGAATAAAGCCATAAACAACAGTACCCAGCTGATGTCGTCGCCCATAATTCATCGCTACTACCAGTAGTTCATCACCGAAATGGCGCGAAAGTTTTCTTCGGCCAATGATGAGCTCCGGTATCTTACCCAGTGATCCAGGTCAGCACGCGCGCGCCTTGGCCTCGACATGTTGGTCGTGATGATCCTTAACTGGCAGTTCAAAGCACCAACACCAGAAGGAGTTGGCAGTGTTGTCCGTCGGTGTGGCTTCACCCCCCTAAAGTCTGACATGCCGTTCGTTCCACACAGTCTCCCGCACGAAAACGGCTGCTAAGAGCCAAAGAGTTAAGGATTTCCGACGCAGAAATCTGGCTCGACTACCCCAGCATGCGTCTCATTGGTCTAACTCGAAATGGTGCCCGACTTGGTGGAATTGATTTGTGAGAGTTGATCCCCCCCAAATTTTCAGGGGTCAAGATACTGTACTGTCCTGAATGAGGGGGTTGCTGTTTTTCTCGCTGCTAGGACGTAGTCATAATGAACGAGTAAAGTAGACTCGTGACCGCCGATTAATGACTAGTTCACCAAGTCCTTGTCTTCCGGTTGAAAATCGGATGCTAGATGGAATACCTAGTGATAAATTTCATGGAGTAATATTGTCTGTAAGGCTTAATCGGCCAAACTCCCGGCACTTGTAGTCATCTGTTGAGTGAAATCCTTGTACGTGAAGAGAAGAGATATGATTGACCTACGATATTGAGTAACTCTTGGTGGGTCTTCGAGAGCATCGTGATTGATAACTTACCTTGGCACACTCGGAAGCCTGGAAGCCGGCCAAAAAAATTTCGGCCATCTAGAAAACCGTCGAACATGCGGCCTGCCAGCCAAGAAGCACACCAGATGGTTTTAGGTTCTCTCCCGCACTTGCAGCTCATTTGCGACGAGTTGCTAGAGCCTGGAGTTGGGCCAGCGAANTTTTTTTCTATTGCAACTCGAAAATTTGCCATTTCAAAAGCTCATTGGATCCACAATCATGCCTCCCAAGATTGCTGGCCGCCTTTTCGGGGTTCGTGTGCCCTCACCTTCCTGATCCTGAGGCATGGAGGCATGGTGCTCGGCGCTCGCTGCAGACGCATTGATTAATTGCGGGTGCCCTTTGCATGCCCCCAGAGCGAATGAGAAGAGGAAACCGCGTAAGCTGGAGAAGTCAGGGAGAGAGGAGGGTGAGGTGAGGTGTCGACGGAAGCTGCAGCGACCGAGCAAGAGGGACGCAGAGGACTTTCTGAAGGTGGACGCTGCAGCAATAGCATGCAAGCAGTTATTACATTGCTGGTGGGATCCAATGGGTGAGGCATTCGACGGGAGTTGGGTTCAGCCCTACCAGCTGCTCCACGATGCAGTCCAGGCTTCAAACAAGGCACCGCAAGGCACCCACGGCACCCAGACGGCACAGCAACGATCTCAGCACACTTCAGCCCTAAGGACAGGTTCCAGCAGCGTCCGATTTGCCACTATCGTGGTCACCCTAAATCGCCCTAACAGACCTGATCTTCCCCACCATCACCCATCACCATCACCGCCGGTGCTGACAGAACCAGAGAGCCAAGAGCGAACGTGAAATGCAGAGGAAGGATGCCACCACGATGCGTGTAGCTTCCTTAACCCCGACGTTTGAGAAGCTGCAGTGCCCATAGGGCTAGCTAGGGGCGGCATCGACGTGGGAGCACACCGGCGCAGGGTGCGAATAATGCTCCAGGTAATTTCGTGACCGACAGCCCAGACGTTCACGACGTGTCATGCCGGCCGTTGAAGACCGCAAGACTCGAAATTCTACAGGCCGAAAAGAATACCAAGCTCTGACTCCACCCGCAAGCTGCCCGTTAGCTAGCCAGCTTTGACCCAATTCCTGGGAGTTTCTCCACGCCATCTGCCCCCTCTGATGGTCCGGATGACAGGCTGGAGAGCCAACCACTGTAGGGCCGAGCAGTGCAACAATTCATAAGGCAACCCAACCCAAAAGGCAAAGGAGCCCAGACCTCTCTTGGTGCTAGTACTAGACAGTATGGCATGGGCAGAGCAGTCCATGCCAAGCACCCATCCCTTTTTGTACAGCACCCCCAGCCTTGTCAGGCTGGAGCAGATTTCGTGCAAAGATACTATAGTACAGTACTACTGTAGCTACGGTTTTGTATCCGACTTGGTGCTGCCTCCAAAACATCCTGGGGCCTGCCAAAAGAAATCAACCTCGTAATTAGAGCGGCACGTCGGATCTTCCCTCGACTGCCGGCAATGGCGTGCAGCAGGTCGGTGTCGCTCGTCACCAGCGAATAACAAGACTGCAAGCGTACAGGTCGAGGGCGACTTGCACAACTCGTACGTCGTAATTAGTACCGAAATCTCGGAGCAGGAGCAGCAGCGCACTAGGAAGAGCCAGAAAAAGGCAAGCAAGGCAAAAGGAGAGATAGCGCGGTACTTGCGCTGCTGCTAAATACCGGCTGGTGTTGCTTTCTGCACTGTTGTGTGTTATGTGTGCAGTGGATTGTGCTTCCTCCTTTTCTCCTTTCCCTCCTATCCCTCCCTCCTTTCCTCCTGCCCACACAAAAAAGGTGTGCGGTGGATTTTGTGCTGCGTTGCGGCCATCGCGCATTGCTTCCACTGTGTGATAGCAGCACCCGTAAGAGCGGCATGTCGATCTCTCCCACATCGCATCCCCAAGCCCGCCATCCAAGCACCTAGCCTCCTACTCAAACGTCCTTGACAATTACGATTGACCTCCCTACAGACTCCATCCAAGCCCTGCACTACCGGCTTGCTGTTGCGTGACAGCAGATCTGCCAAGTCCCCAGTACGACCCCCAGTTTTTCCTTCAAACTCCCTCGTATATCATTTCTGATTCTTCTCAAATCCCCACCTCCTCAGTTCTTCTCCACAGAGCTTCTCTCTTCTTGGATCTCTTCGCTCTTCGCTCTTCGCTCTTCGACCACCGTCTCTCTGACTCGTGATGACGTTCGCACGGCGTCGTGTGAGCTCCGAATCACCACTGACAGCTCTTTAGAGTTATTATATCATCTTCTCCACGCCCGTTCCATGGTTCGACCCGACTACAACGGCGTCCAGACGATCCGTTCCACAGCTTAGCGAGCGATGCCGAGGGACAAACGAATAATTCCTAGAAATGGAAGAAAGCAGCACAAGAACGGTTAGACAGAGGAGGGCCAGTAAACCGAAGGTTAAGACCGGGTGTAATAACTGCAAGTGAGCATACCCAGATTCTATCTACCCTCTTGTCTGGGCATGAGTTGAATCCCTTCGTTGTTAGGACCCGACGCGTGAAATGCGACGAGACCAGACCGCAATGCCTTAAATGCGTCAAATCAGGCCGGAAATGCGATGGCTATCCTGCTTACAACCCCAAGAATCGATCGGCCGATGTAATTGTGCCAATCTTACCTCGCCCGCCTCCCAGTGAGGCTTCGAGCTCAGCATCGTCATCCTCCGCATCTCCACCCGGCCTATCACCACTACTATTGGCGTCCTCGGTGTCGTCGAGCTCCAGACCTGCGATCTCCTCTTCTAGAGTGCTAGTTAGGAAGCCGCCGAGACAGACAAAACGACATGTTGTTCGGGAGGCTACCAACGGTCAGCTCTCTCTCACTAGATACCAGCCATCGGTCACCATATCATTTACTCCTCAAGAAAATTTATATTTCCAGCTCTTCAGAGAACACACGGCAAACGAGCTCTCGGGATTTTTCAATTCCACCTTCTGGACCCGGAGTGTGCTTCAAGAAAGCCACTCTGAAGCCGCCATACGACATGCAGTCGTAGCTCTAGGTGCTCTTTACAAAACTCTGGAGAAAACGTGCGAATCCCCTCCAGGGTCCCCAGATAATGGCACCGTAGTAGTCCACGATACCGCCACAGATCACTACAACTTCGCCCTGTTGCAATATACCAAATCCATCTCTCGACTACGAGAGGCGTTGGAAACCAAAGAAGTCCGGTCGCAACGAATGATCCTCATCTCTATCGTTCTATTTACTTGCTTTGCAAGTTTTACTGGGGATCACCAAACAGCTATCATCCAGGTTCAGTCCGGCCTGGGCCTTCTCGACGAACGTCGGCAGAACCAGACACAAGCATTCGACGACCGCAATGATACTGTAGAAGATGAGCTCATCCAAATATTTACCCGTCTGGCTATCCAGGCAAAATCATACGACATGGCTTTTCACTTTCCTGCACCATATGTTATACGACTATCTCCTAATACTGTTCCCTCGTCCCCGCAATCACCACCCTCGCCATCTGACTCTTCTTCAACTGCATCGGCCGATACCATCATCCCAGACATCTTCTCAAGCGTACAGGAGGCTCGATTATCCCTCGATTTGCTTGTTGAGCGGATATTGCGCTATCAAGAGGCTCTTACGTCATTTTACACCGCACCAGACAAGATTATTCCATCACAGCTTCGAAGTTCTGCTATAGGATTTCGAGCGCAGCTTGAGCAATGGCAAACAGCGTACAAACCAATTCTGGACAGACGCCGCGCGCCAGGTATTACGAACACCGAACGTGCCGGTATTATCGTTCTGCGAATGTCCTTTCTTAACGCCTGGATTCTCTTTGTCATGAGCTTCAGCACCTCGGAAATGCATTTCGATACATTCATGTCAGAGTTTCATGAGGTCGTCGAGCTCGCACGAGAACTTGTCGTTGATGAAGAACTTTCTTTAGCTATGAAAAAGTGTGGAAACCACCCCTACTGTCATCACCGCCAGAATTCTCATTCACACGATCACTATTATGCGGCACAGACAAATTATCGAGATGAGCAAGACTATAATCACATCAAAGCCTCGTTTGCTCTCGATCTTGGCATAGTGCCATCGCTCTTTGTAGTGGGAACAAAATGCAGGGACAGAAGACTCCGTCGAGAAGCAATAAGATTGTTGTTTGCTAGTCCCAGGAGAGAAGGCATGTGGGATAGTATTCTTAGCGGTCGCGCTGCACAGTGGATTATGCAAAACGAAGAGGAACAGCTTTCACCATATTCACCACAAACTGCAGGAGAAGTCGTGCCCGAGGATAAACGAGTGATGGTGAAAGAGATCTTATTCGACCTGCAGAAGCGCGAGGCTACTCTTCGTTGCGGGACGCGTGGGAAAGCGGGCGAGGTAGATATCAGAGCCAGGGAGACAACTATCTCTTGGTGATGAAATCCAAAGAAGCCACAATTAGTAAGGGATGAAGATGATTTATCCGACTAATTAGATGATATATTTATGATCTGGGAGCATTTTTGGGAATGGAANTTTTGGATGGACTGCATTTTCCAGATGATAACTTGGAAGGGAACGTTTGGACTGTATTATTATATTACAGTGCNTTTTTTTTCTTGTATGTTGAGAAAGTACTTGCGGCGCGTTCCTGGGTAGGGGGAAAATTTAGGGCTCCAAAATACAAGAAGGGAAAAACAGGCGCAGGGAAGAAAAGGCGTCTTGGAATTATTTTGTTAGTTTAATTTTCCATCATATTACCATGTTAGATTACCCGTCCATCTATTTTTCTTCTCCTTCTTGCTTAATCTCTTCGGTCTGCTTCTTCTTATGCTTTCTTGGAGAAGAGGGATGCCGGGCTATAAGTTTCTTTCTACATTAGGAATGATGAGAAANTTTTTTCTGGACGTTTTGGGTAATAGGTTTTTTTTTTTTTTTTTTGAATACCTGGCTGTTCTCGAAGGGCTGAAAACTACTTGCACTATTAACGAGAGAAGCTGGCCTAAGTGTGCAGAGGTGCACGTCCGATAGAGCAGTAGTATTGTAGCTAGTCATAAATCACGGTGGTCTGAGGATGTGTGTGAAGCTTGGAAACATGAGGTAGTGAAAGGTAGATGGCAACATATTTCGAGTATAATGCAAAAAATAATTGGTATACACACAGTACCGTAGTCAAAAGAGAATCAGAGGAAGAAGAGTGATGAGTTTTTTGGGTTATCATCGTTTTATTGTGTTACTATCAGATTTGGTCTAAAAAAAAAGAAGAAAAAACAAGCCCAAAATACACCCTGATCCTGAGGAGGTAGATGAATGAACGTTGAGAAGCAAGTCCCTCCTCCGTATCCTTATAGATGTCCACTCAGTTTGAGTGGAGGAAATGTGATCGATGGTTGATGGATCGTAGTGTGTGTGTATGTGTGTATGTTGTGGGCTTTACGCCTTGATCAAGAAAGAGAGTCGTATTCCAGCATAGTATGTGAGTCNTTTTTTTTTGTTGCCTCCTTTTGCATATATTTGCGGCTTGGTAAGGGAAGGGAGGAGTAGGTTGATTCTTGTGGTGTATAATCGACCGATTGCTGGAGGTCTGTCGTCTAACTTGAAGAAGGGCGTTTGAGTTAAGAGGAAAAGAGATTTGCGTTTCCTGATCTGACCTCAAAGAAGCGGGACAGAAAGTCAAATCGTAAGTAGTGCCGAAGTGAAAAATCACTCGCGAACGAATAATAAAGAGAGTAAGAGAGAAAGAATCATTGGGTTGTTTTAGAAGACTGGGAGGACTGGAGCTGTTTTCGATGGAGGAAGGAGAAAAGAAGTTGTCGAAAGGAAGTTCCGAGTCCGTCCAGTAAGGAAACCCATCAAAAATACCCAACTTCGTCCCCTGGCTCTGGGTCGTATTTTCATCGTCCTCCCATCCCTATCCACCCGGCTTTGTTCAGCCATACCACTCCACAACCACTACCACCGTACCACCATCCTCTTCTTCCTCCTTCCCCCCCTTCTCCACATCCCGACCCTGTCTTTACATGATGTTGCAGCCCCGGGGAATGTCCTTCTGGATGGTACACCCCTGAGGGATATCCTTCTTCATAACAGTGCAGCCTCGAGGGATATCTTTCTTCATGACGGTGCAACCCCGGACGATGTCCTTCTTGACAGCAGGCTTCTGGGTTTCACAGTGAGACATTTTGAATGATTTCGTGTTGAGATTTAAGATCAGGTAGACTTGAGAGAAGAGTGTAGTTGATTGAGAGTTTTGTGATTTGTAGCTTTGTAGNTTTTTTGTGGATGATGAAAAAGAGTAGGTGGGAAAGATGGAAGAGGAAGGGGGGTATTTATAAGTCTTTTTCCTGGAGAAAGAGGCTTTCAGAAGTAGATATTGTTCTTACAAGTACAATCGGTCTTGATTAAGGAGGAGGCTTTTGGATTGTTCAGCCAATTGGAAAAATACTAAGACCCAGCTTCATATTGTTTGTAGACAGTAAATGGATTTTCATCGAGTGGATGTGAGAACCAACTTACGCTATACACACTATTGATTTCTGAATCTCTGGCTACGAACATTACCCTCCATCAGTGTAGTTTAGTTTGATTTAGTTTAGTTCAGCTTGGAGGAGTTGGAGAAATGCAACAGCACGTGTGAATGGCTTACTGTGTGTGAAACCTTGGGATAATTCCCAAAAACAAAGAAATGAAGATCGAAGGCAAGGTTCATGGCGGGACTGACGTATGGGAGGATTGGGGAGTTCGTGGTGGTGGCAGTCAAGATGTTGCAGTGGGAGTAAGCGAGGCTCTTAGTATTGTTCTCTGATATTGTTCCGGCCCCCTTTGGGACACCACCAACGCTCTCCCGGGACATGGAGGCTCAAAACACCAGCAAATAAGATGATGGGTGGGTAAGGATCGACTGTGCGTTTTTTCTTTCTGGTGAGAGAGGTTCTCAAGGATCAGCTTCATCACTGGATGCTTCGGGTCAGGACACCCTGGTTGCACACCCTTTTAACTCCTGGCACTCGTATATTTGCCAATTGCGAGATAGAAATGTGTTCTTTAAGGAGTCTGGAACAAGTTTAAATAACTTTATTTGACACCTGCATCCCAGTGTAACCTTGAGGCGAATGTCAAAGTTGGAAGAGACGCCCCTAGATCATCCTCAAGTTCCTATCGTCAAAAGCACATTGGATGAGGGGTTTTAGAATGTGAACACTTGCAAGCTTCTTGCATTGACTTCCTTTCTCGAGGCTTAGCTAAGGATGAATAATAGTTGCGGAAGGCAAGATCTCGATGGATATCAGATTCAAATACCAGTGCATGCACAAATGAGGCTAAATAGAAATTGAATATCCAGATGAAAGAAAAGCAAAATAGTATGATGCCGAATAACACAGTCCCAAATGCGAGCCTGATATCCTATCACATCGAAGCATTTGCTCTGGTGTACAGTGTAATGAAGTTGGGGAAGGAGCTCGGTGATTGGATACAAAATGATCTCATTGATCTCATTGATCCACTATAAGACTCAAGGTCCAACTCCTAACATCACACGCTCATCATCTCATTGAGCTTCAATGAAACTGAAGATGATATTGACCACAAAGTAGGGACCATAACATCTAAAGAAAAAGAAAAAGGATGGAGAAAATGAAACAGGATATGAATATGGATGGATGCCAACGCATAGAGCCAAGATATGATACCTTGATATACAGGACCTCCTTACCGGATCTCTATACTTTCTCTCTCTGCTTGAATACCTCCTTCAATTCACGTGGTCTCTAGGAGCTGAGAGCAGATATTAACAACCGCTGTTAGGGACCATCCATTGTAGCTAAAAGCTAAGCTGCCTTACCATGCTAACTTTGCACGTGGAGAGTTAGCAGAGGAGAGAGATCTCTTGCAAGCTAAAACTCTAAAATAAACCATATTTGTATCAAGCAATCCGTCGTATCTCAGTATATCAGCATCAAACTGCAGTCTAACTTTGTAGTGCGGAATGCTGCTTTAAGAGGGCAGAGCCCGTCTATGTCGATATTGAAACTTGAATATCGTGGCTTGTGGTCCATGTGAGTCTAGAACGTCAATCTATTGATCAGTAATCAACAAATGGGAGATGGAGGCTTAAAAAGCGAACTAGCGAATCAGCATCCTTCCCCACGGCACAATGTTCTAAACCTATTTAGGGCACTCGGCATGGGGGAACTCAGCCTTACGACCCCAAAAAGTTGTTCCCAGGTATCATTGCAGTACAGCCTTGAGCCCCAAGAGCAAATCCTCAACTTTGATACCATCCCAACAAGACACAATCCTCTTACAATGTCTACAACGCCAACCCAACAACCGTCTCCTCCCTCCAAAGAAGTTTCCAAAACGCAATTGATCCACAATGTCTCCCTCGCCGCTGCCATTCTATGCCCGATAATAATCCTCCTCCCGCCTCGAAAACTCGACAGCTACACCATCCTATTAATGTCGGGCACTTTCATAGGATGCAATCAATTGACATACGAATACACTGGCCGAAGCATTCTCACAAGAGTGCAATCGACAATAGAATCCACCTCCGTTGGTCCAGGTTCTGATCTACCAGAGAAAGCAAAACAGACGCAAGTGCGGTTACGGGAAGAGAAGGCTGCTATGTTACGGCAACAAGCAGGGCTAAGCCAGACTGAGCAGGGTCAGGATAATAGTGCGGTTTTGGAGGCGCTGAGGATGCAGGAAGAGGAGAAAAAGCGGACGCTACTGCAGCGACTTTGGATGGGTAGTGAAGGACCTGATTGGAAGCAGAAGAGAGATGAGAAGGAGAAGAAGGCCCTGGAAGAGGGGAAGGGATATGGTGATTTGATTACAGAGCAGATTTGGGATGTGTGGAATTGGGGGAAGACCGAGGATGAAGGGGATAAAGAGGCTGGTGAGAAAGAAGGGGAGAAAAGTAAGAAGAAATAAAATATTTCCAAGAGGGAGGAGGGTACCGACCGCTTCGTAAATAAATGATTGGAGGCTTCGGGGATTACCTACCGAGCAGGGCTTTAGCTACGTGTATATTATAAAGATGTATTGGGTATATGTTAGGAAAATGGGCTGGATATGGCAGGAACTTTCAGCTCTCCGATTTGGGAAGGATTATGAAGATGACGCTTAGCATGAGAGATACCGTTCTTTTACACCTGTATGGTTAGGGTCTCTAATGGTCTAGCAAGATTGATGTGAGCTCAGCTAGCGGAGCTGATAAATCTAATATATGTATATAGTTAAGCTACATGGTAGTCGTCTTTAACACAACAAGGCTAACAAATATTCCGCTCCTGGTATTATGGCGCCAATATCCCGTTTCAAAGAACAGTATAAATACCGTGCATCAAGACCTAGCCATTTTCCGTTTCTTGCTCCTTCCATGATCTGGGATATCGCCGATTGATTTCCTCTTCTCAGGATCGGCCTTATGTTTCTTCTTTGGTGTGCTCTCCGGGTCTTCTGATGACCCCTGAGAATCACGTCTCTTCCGTTTTTTCTCTTGCCTTTTCCTTACCGCAGCTTCTTCTTCCTCCTCGGCAGCCCTTTTCGCTTCTTCCTTTAATCTTGCTTCGACAATTCTTGCCACTTCTTCGCTCTGTTTAGCCAGCCCTTTCACCCTTTTCTGTTTCTTAACTTTCTTCACTCTTTTCTCGTCGATTGGTTCCTCGTCGTCACTGGCACGTCGCTTCTTCGATCTTTTTTCCTCCTCTAAATTATCTGTGGAAGCCTCCATATTTTCAGTTGTCTCCCTAATTCTCATTTTCTTCGGTTCCATATTCAGCGCTTTCGACTCTCTGCCTGAGTCCTTTCCCGCTTCAGGATCAGCGATCAGCGTATCCTCCATAAAATGGTCGTCTTCAACGGAATTGCTTCGTGTCTCGGCAGCCAATGCTGCTGTCCTCTTGAGAGTTATCGGCATGGAGTCTGGACTTGATTTAATCCCATTAAGTAGCTTTCCTTCGACACCAAGGGCTGCTGATTTGATACTCTTAACTACGTCGTCTACCCGCTTGACTTTGAGCTTCGCATGTTTTCTAACCTTATTCGATGTCTAAAACAAACATAAGATAATCAGTATACAACCTAAGTAATGTTCAGAATAAATAAAACTCCAATGGACTTACAACAAATTTATAACTCGAATTCGCATCCTCTCTCCCAATCCTCGCACGCTCAATCATCCCGCACAAACTCTTCCAGTGCTCTCTCTCCCCACTCTCCCAGCGCATCTGCTCCTCTTTATCCAAAGTACTCATCTCAGCGCGCATACTTTCTTGAATTTGCTCGAGACNTTTTTCCGCAATATTTGTTAGCTAAAGCGTCTTAAAANTTTCTAGTTTGCGCCCCAAATAGAAAAAAAAGGTATATTAATCTGCGTGAATTCAAGGTTCTCGAAACTTACAATTTAACATGCGCATCCATAAGCTCGATATGTCTCTTAAACAGAGAAGACCACTTCAAATTTTCTGGATCGTGCGTTGGCGGATTGGTAGTTGAGGGCGGCGCAATGGCTCTAACCATGGTTTCTGTTGTCGTCATGACCCGCTGTTGCAATCGCAATAAGGAGATTCAGCCAGCAATAAAAGCGTTAGAGGCTTTTATAGTTCTGGAATCTTTCCTCCTTATAAATTGCGCTAGAAATTCGGTTTTGCGCAAACTTTAGGTTTGGGAATAGGTAAAGCTTATTTAGATCTTCGAGGCCCTTTTTCGTCTCGGTTGCGATTTTATTATTGGCGAGGCTGGGGCGGGGCCTTACAGCAGGACCATCGTTTCACAAATGCAAGGCTACGTGTTCTCCTATTACGGCTAGGGTGAGCGATTCATGATTGTTTCATCTTTTTTCGAATCTTAAGTATAGTTGTACTCGACAATGACGAGGCAAATGATATTGATTGTGTGATATCGAGGGAATTCATGGAATCCATTGTAATAATTGAGAGAAGGTTTTCTGGTCAAGAGTGTGGCTTTCTGATTGAGTAAGGTTTTTAGATTGAATTTGAGATATTAGAGCGGTGACAAAAGCCTGTTAGTCTTGGAGCTTATACGTGGCTTTCAATATAAAGGTGTGCGTCAAGGTCACGAGGGTATACCTGAATAGAAATGGGTTGCCATTTTGTGCTGTACGGTAAATGGAGCGAGAAAAGTTCATGTATTCTAACATTCTAGCCGTTTGAAATCAGGCCAAAAAAATGTTGAGCCAAACAGGTCCCAGTCATGTCACGGTAAATTATAGTTGAATTATGTTCGTTCGAAAGCCACTGTAGTGCTGTAGCCTAGGGCCTTCCGTTGATCACAGTGCTACGATAAATAGGAAACACTATATTAGGGCATCACCTAAATACACGGCCCGGACATAGCCTTCGGTTACTACCTGAACTAAGGCTACCTATAAGCCTTCTTCTAAGAATCCTTCCAGGCAAACATTCAGGGATGGGAACTCTGGGCTCAGACCAGGCAAACGTTAGGATCTTGTACTTTTCGTATTGTAGATTTTGAGTCTCGTATCCGGGGAGAACTAATAATAACTATTATCTATAGCCACATTTGATATCCTCAGAATTATTCTTTTTTTTTTTTTCAATGATAACAGTACAGTCATGCCTGATAAACCTAACATCCATAAAGAGTATGCTGCTATTAAAGTTTTAGCCATTGGCCTAATATCCCAGTATTCCATCTCACTTGATACACGGGTGAGAGTCTTGTCGACTCCAACATCTTTCATTTTGATGTAAGTCTGAACGCCGCCACCATGCAAATGCAATTTTAACTCCCCAACCCAGTACGAAAATCGCTGATTCATCATGGTCATACTCCATAGTTCATATACCTTTACTGAAACCCTTCAACTGGTCCAACACAGCTCGTTTTGCATTACTAGACGTAGACTGTGTATTGGTTAATTGAAGATTCCCAATATCGCACCAGTGGTTAACGTTCTGGACAAAAGTCAGCAATGATAGATATGACACAAGACGAGCTGACTCACAATACAACTCAGATATTTGCACCAACTGCAAGTCTTTCGGTAGGTATAAAAGTTATTGAGCAGCAGAATGAATGCGACAAAAACGAAAACTAATGAGGCAACTCGTATGAGCCACCATGCCCACCAGCCCGGCTTTCGACCCCTAAAAAAAGCGATCGGGTTCTTGATGAAGCCGGTAAAACCACTGTAATCCCTGGTAACATCTTTAAATGGGGTAACAGGAGTGTATGGAGGATCAGAGACGTTTCTTGCACGCAAGGAATCTGGTGAATGGAGGATACAAATGCCCAGAACAATACCCATGAGGAAACCTCCAATATGCGAGAAATTATCTAGGCCAGGTAACAAGCCCAGAACAAATGATATCACTATATCGAGGAGAAGGAACAAAAGATCTCTCGTGGGGTTTTCCCCGTTTCGTTTCTTTTCATTCCAGGTGTAGAGGAGGTCGAGCAATGATAATGCGAGGATTCCAAATAGGGCTCCAGAAGCTCCGGTAGAAGCAATGCCTGTAGCGGCGAAGTTTCCACCCAGAACAAACCCAAAAATTCCAGAAGAGACATAAACTAGAAAGAACCGAATGGGGCCAATGATAATTTCCATCTCTCGTCCTAAACTTAGTTGCATAAGCATGTTGAACCCGATATGGACAATACCGGCATGGAGAAACATTGGTATAATGAATCGGAACCACTGGTTAGGTTGGGGACTCTGGTGGATGTCTCCGTTGTAAAGGGGATTGGGAACGCCGCTAAAGCCACATAAGTCCGACAAAGTACATTCAGCGACCGAGGCATCAGTCGTGTTCGGGCAGCCCCAGGCGATAGGAGAGTCTCGGTCCTGGATTCCAACAACATTATGCATACACGGTACATATCGTGCTCCCATGTTGATTAGGACCCACGGAGAGGGACCAATCATAGGGTTGAAAGAGGGATGTATCTCAATCGGTGATTTTGTCAGAGTGGCTAATTTTGATTAGTATTGTTAATACCATCGAGGTCTAAGTTCCAAGGATGGATCTCACCATTCTTTACAATCTCTGCGATGAATACAGCAACTTGAACGAGAGTGAATGTATAGACAACCCACGGGATCCGCCCTTTCTTTTTGAACATTCCTCCTATACCGCCACGACCGCCCATGCCACTTAGTCGATTACGTCGAGTATCCTGTAGATATGGAGGTGCCTCAGCAGCATCGTAGACATGGTCAGTTACGTCGTTGTCCTTGGGTGGAACTTGGTCACGTAAAGGTATGGCGTCTGTCGAACTCATTGAGTTCTGTGGTCGTCCATCGCCTCCTTGCCCATAATATCTTGAATCTTGTCCAAAGCTAGACTGGCTTCCTCCTAAGGGATATACATGATCATCGAATGGTGCCTCAAAAGGCGATGATCTTGGAGGTACTTGTGATGGTAATTCAGACCGGTAGGACGGTAGTGATTGTTGGCTGTAGTCATTGTGGTATTGATGGTAGGGTTCAGGTTGTGAAGACTGAGGGTTGTAGTAGTCGTTGGCGGCCATGGCCAAAAGCTGATACGAGTTGTCGTAATCGAAAGAAAGTTAAAGGCGACCCTCGCGATGTTTTCGGGAGATGAATCGAGGGGGCTGAAAGCGAATGCTGAAAGAAAACGGTTCTTGTAATTTATTGAACCATAGGAAACAAGTGAAACGACAGATATATGATGATGATGCCAGCGATTGAATTATTCTGGTTGATTTTATGAAATGAGCTGAAAGGTTATCGAGATGGCACAAGGTGCATTGCACCGCCCAACTTACGCAGCTTCGCCCCGTTATTGCCAAGAAGTGGAGGCTGATTCGCGTCTACATTTGGCATCACGGTTTCAGGTACCGAAAAGGGTTAAGATTTGACACGTATTCTGCGCACCCTCCGGTGTGGTTCAAGTAGTGCTTACGAAGAACCTTTCGACCCCCTTAGGAGGATTTGTGACAGCTGTCATGTCATTTAAGTTCCCCCCGAGGAGGATGAGAGCCGGTGTGTCTGGAGGGTCTTCGAATGTATGCTAATCATCACACACCACACACTGCCACATACAATATTTCACCCGCCACAACGAGACTCCATAAAAGGACACTATTAGTTGTACGTGTAAACTGTATGTATTGATTGAGGGTAGTCATCAAGTGATGATCTGCTTCTTCGAACTACTTTTTCTTACTGTAGAGTACGTTGCCCCAGCTTAGCTTCATCTATTTCTGGTCACTTTGTGATGATCAAACGCATGGATGGACTTCCTTTGAAGACGATTATTGTACTACAAGAAACTATCTCGACGCGTTGTTTGTCTTTATTTAAAGCAAATCTATTATATGTCGCTCTGCCTGTACTGGTGCCATTGCATGCAGACTTCCTCGTTGCTTCCAATGTAGTAAACCCCAATCAAACCGCCGTTTTGCTCTTCACATCCAGGTTGACCATTAGTCTACTAAATCTATCCCTTCTGTCGCTCATTAATCGTCAATTCATGCACTGTTCATAGAGCTTTCTAGTTTTGTGAATCGGATCAATACTTCAATTCTAAGCTCCGAAAGAGGTTCGAAAAGCTTTACTTACAAAAGATTGGTTGATCTGATATCCCATCCCTACACAGCTTGGCCCGGCCGTGTCGTGACAAGATCCCTCCGACGCCAGTTTGAGCAGATAGAAAAAAGCATTTCGCCCAACCCCTATCAACGCCTGCAATATAAAAAAAATGCTGTCCAGCCGAAACAGATCATCGCAGTCGCGAAGATAGCATTCCAGACCAGTCTTTCACCCGGAGTCATGACATAGCCGCCAAAAGTAACGTTATGCTGGTACCAACTTATCTTTACCCGATGCACGAGGAGACTATACCATGATGGTTGAGGTAGGTAAGTCAGATGGTATTTTCCCATTATGTTTTTAAACTTCGAATGAGGCTTTTGCAAAGAATTGAAAGTGGCACTCGAAGTTTCGTGATACTTCATTTCTCCGAATGAAGTGCCTGATGTATCGAGGCTCGGGACTCGGGACTGAAATGAGGAAATTCACTGGCAACCACTTCCTTGCAGCTCAACAATCGCTGTTACCTTTCTGAAATGCGATGTTAAGTCTAAAGAAGCTAATAACAGAAGTGCCTTTTACATCAGCTCACTGCCTCTTTACATTTTCAGTCAGTCATAGAGTTAAACGTGGCTGGAATCCAAGGGTGTTCGGTAACAGGCAGAATGTTGCAGATGTTCAACAATGAGCAGAATCAGGAAAGACTGAGACCTAGTTACCTTCCTCGACCGCGAGCACAGCTCTTTCCGTTTACTCCAACAAGTTATGCAAGGCAAAGAAAATAATCTACCTTTTTAGTTCCACCCGAGACGGTATTCGCAGTCCTTAACAAGAATTAAGAATGATGCTGTCACACATACACAAACACGACGTTCCACGCTGTATAAATTATTATGCATTATTATTATTATTCTGCTACTACCCAGACAAATTTCGTCCTCGATCAATTCCACAAGCTTTATCTTATAGGAATCGGAGCTTTACCCTCGAAAGTTTTAGCTAGATATGTGAGCTGTAAGCAATTGGCAGATTGTAACGTCATCGACCCTCACCCCCGTAGGATCCGGGACAACAACGATAAATGCATTTTATTAATCCTCTTAATCCCGAAGAGAACGGGCGGTCACAAGACACTAGAAGATACTGTATTATCGTTTGCGTAGCTGAGTCTAGATGGCAGCAGCCTCCGATTATCCGTGCAACCGAGCCAAGAATTGAAGGACCCAAAAAAGAATCTGATCATCGTGGAGCATCTATGTCATACGGTTCTATTTGCTGAAGAGTTTGTGCGTGATCGGTAAATTAGCCATTCCGGAATTACTATACTCTTTTTTTTCGCAGTTGGAAGATTCCGATATCTTTCGACGGCATCTTGCATGGTGGAGCGTTTGCCCCGGTGTTACCTCCGTACCAATGACGGAGCTTACACACCTGCTGCATGCTTTCTAGCAGACGTAATAATCAGCATGATATAGCGGGTGTTGTTCCGCTGGTGAGCTCTTCCCTGACACCACAGGAATTCTGCTCAAATCATATTCCCAACGTATGACCCTCCTTGTACAGGACAGCCCTTTGAAGCCAGGAGAACCTAAACATAGACGAATCAGAAGGCGAGTTGCACAGTATCTTTCAAATTATTATCCATTGATTGTGGCCCGCCGGGGTCTCTAAACATTCCTTCTCTGGCATTTTTTTACTTCTCCTTTTCTCTGCTTCTTATTATTTTTTAAGACTCTATCATCAGTTCTCATCGTAATATCCTATTGTATTTCTCTCGGATATTCCCTCCCGTTTCGCTTCACAACCCTTGTTGTTTATCAAATAGAGTTGGATGCAGAAGCTTCCCTAGGTAATACTGTACAGTACCGGCGGAAGTTTTTTCCTTCCGGCATTTCCGTGACCCCTCTCACTCACTTTACACCAGGACAGGAAACTCCCAGACTGAGGCAACTACAGATTGTGATAAACTGATCCGTAAAACAGACGTACAGTACAGTACGAATGGGAATACTATTTGCGTTGAAGTTCTAGCTGAAACAAAACCAGCTTTTCATCACTCGAGAAGCCTCGCAGCTCTTAGTGTAAAGAGGAGAATACAAGTCTAAGTCGAAGATTTAACCTCGTTTTACCCCTCATTCTCTCCCCATGTCTACATACACGATGGCAATGCCTGCCAAGATCATGTCTGCAACAAATAGGAGGTACTTCGAATATTTCCAGTCACATACGCCCAGGAGTCGCGGTAAGTTAACCATAGCGTACAGCTCAGGTTTCGTACGAAACTGACAGGCACGGCTTGTAAATTCTCCGGATCTTCTTGCATCCTCGAGCCTTCTTTAAACCTCCGCAACGACGTTACCAAACCTGGACGACAGATTCTACACAGCCTCCGCACGTTTCTCACGCTCTGCACCGAAATGGCAATGTTTGCGATTTTGAATGCGAAAAGGAAAAAAGGAAACAGTTGTAGATCGATGGCCACCAACCATAGGAGAGATTTCTGACGTCTCAGATTCAATTCTGCATGATCTTCCCAGGGTCTAGTGATTGGTCGTCAACCTGATGCCCTCGAAAACAAGGGAGGTTGCCGCCTTGCCGACGCTGAACGTGCCTGAGGAGGGGGATTTTTGCGCTTGAATCTTTGTAAAGTGGAGCAAGGGACGATCATCGGCAATGGCGTTCGTTGGCGTCGCTGCTTATTCTCACCATCCAACGGCCATCATCATCATCCATTTCCCTTGGTGACAATAGCCTCTCCCAACCAGCGTTATTCTTTCTATGACTACTTGTCTCTTCCGGGTGTTTGCATATTAAATATATAATCTTGAAAATTATCTTGGCTTTGTTTTGATTTTCTCTACTTCAACTTTCTATTGTTTATGCGGAGACGCTTGAGTGGTATCCGTCTTTGTTACTGGAAGCTCTCTGACCCCTAGAAATCGAGGCTGTGCAATGATTTGCAACTCTATCTCTTTTCACGCCCTATACTGCTTTAAGGTCTCTCTTTCATGCATCGGTAAGTCTCGAGAATCCTCGACTTACGTTGGAGACTCGCACAGACTTCATGACTACCTGTGACGTTTGGCGCTTGCCCTCGGTTCGGGTCCCTTACTAACCTAGATAAAGAAGCTTGATTCTGATTATCCATGATATGTATCCGCCTGATCCACATATTCAAGCGTCTTTGATTGGCTGATATGATGTTCGCCGGTATTGTTTTGTCAACCGCTTGTTTTTTTCTTGTATATGGAGGAATCCAGATCGCTTACGCGAGGAACCGGCCCCGACTTAGGCTCACCTATTGTTTAGAAACGTGTTTGTGACAAACTCGCCGCTTAGACCCACGCAAGTTGCTGGTTTTACGATGTTAAGAGATGGCTGAGTCTCGCAACTATATCCAAGTTAGGTTCCGGATCTAGTCATTCCTTTTATTCTCACATATGGCTTTGGCCAGGAGGAGATTCTTGAGACCTGCTTGGCATGTTTTGAATCTCCAGAAAGGAATCCAGGAGTCGTTGACTGCAAAATAATATCAAAACTTTTGCTAGGAACAATTCTCTGAGTCAATTATAAAAACCTCCTATTCCTCCTCTCTTTTCTCATCATCAGCATCAACAAACACATTCAGTTTCTTTCTTCTACCTTCAGTATTATTCATTCAATTCTATAGTTGCTTACGATTGATTCGTAACCACATTCATCTTTAAAATCCTATTTCAACACACACATCCAAATTTATAATAAAACATTTCTGCAAAATGCTTTCCAAGATCTTTCTCATTGCTCTGGTAGCATCACCTCTTGTTCATGCTCATGGAAAGGTTTCTGTTGCGGTATATTCCCCAATCTTTCAAATACTTGCTCAATAAAACTGATCATCTCAGACCGGTGACCAAGGAGGAAACACCACCGCTCTCGGTATCCAGGGCGGCGTTATCCCTGGTGCTGGCCCAAACAAAGAAACTGAAGTCGATACCACTGTCTTCAACAGGCTTGCTGCTGCAACCGATGGTCTGGGCAAGACCAAGGCTGGACCCAACACTCTCGATGGGATGTCGGCCGTCATTGCACAATCCGGCAGTACTCTCCCACAAGTCAGTGCCAGTGGTGGCTCTATCAGTGGAACTCTCCATGTTGTTACCACCGATGGTGCCGGACCATATACGGCCATAGTCGACCCAACTGGTACCGGTGCCTTTAGCCAAGGAACGAAAGCTGACGTAACTACACAAGTCCCAGGCAGAAGAGGCAATATCGCAGCCCCTAAGCAACGCCGTTTTATTCCCCGCATGCTTGTTAAGATTGGCATTATGAAGCGTGCTGCTAATGTCAATGAGGACTTCCCCATCGCGGTTCAGGTCCCTGCTGGAACTACATGTACTGGTACTGTTGGCGGTCAATCGAATGTCTGTCTTATGAAGCTTGTGAATCCTTCTGCTGCGGGACCTTTTGGAGGAGTAATTGCCTTCCAGATGGCTGATGCTGCTTCTGGAGGCACTGCCGCTGCTAACGGAACTGCTACCACTGCTGAAGCTACTACCGCTGACAATGCGCAGACTGAGAAGGGTAAAAGAGAATTTATCGGCGCTAAATTCAGAGTGTGAGCCGTTCATTCTTGAATCATCAGTCTGGTATTTAAAAGTCATACTGAAGGAATTTGGCAAAACCAACTTTCCTATGTCGGGTAAAGGGTGGCTGGTGGAAGGAGGGTTGGATTAGATGTGACTTAGTGTAAATTAGGGGCTTTCCTTTATATTATTCTATCTATTCTCTCATGTATCGTGTACTATTCAAAGTGAATCCTAACCTCACATTACGATATTAAGAATAATATGGGATTTATATCTTTCTGACACTTCAAGAAATTAAAGTGAAATTAATTCACTTAATTAAACCTCAATTCTCCTTATCTGATAGAGTCTAAGATACCCATTGAAGTTAGTAATGGTAACCAGCAGCAACCAGTAGTTATATAAGAAGAGAAATATCCTGGAATACCTGCAGAGTAATGGGATAACTTTCATCACGCTTTGGATTCTTCAACTACACAGTAGGAGAAGGTCTTAAGTTTCAAGGATGCAGATTTGTAAAAAATATTCGACATCTAAGAACTTACGTATTTTTAAATTTAAAGCACTTTAAATATGTTGAAACTAAATTGACGACAAAAATAAACACGACAACAACAAATTGCCATTTTAAGAAATGGAAATAATGTGGGTTCTTGTTGCCGAGTGTATATGTATTTACTGTTTGCAATTGAAGGATCTTTTGTAAGATCTCTAATAGTGTTGGATTTCTGGTGGATAATACCTGGCAGGATGACAGATAACTATATGATAACTGTTAAAACCAGAGAACCCGGAATAGAAGGAAAGGCTCTATCGAGAGAACTAGTGCACATTTTACTAACTTATTTCCTTTGAATTAAGCTACCATGTTGTTTATTTACTGCTCGCTTCAGGGATCGAGTTTAAGTGAATACGCAAGAAACTTAGCTTTATTTAATAGTAATGTCCTTCTCGAGTGCTTTTCAGGATCTTTTAAAAGAAAGCTGTCAGTAATGACTTCTTATTTTACGGTTGTTGTTTGTTATAGATTTAAGTCGCTGGTATTTGACAAGTAGATAGAGGATATCCAATTTTCTTTATACTTAACAAGACAAGAACACACACACACACACACACACACACACACATATAAGTATGTATGGAAAAGAAGGTAGAAAAAAGCTTGAACTTNAAAAAAAAAATTAGACAAAATGACAAAAACCTAAACCCCTCCAGCTGCAGCTGAGAGGGATCTAGGGAAAACCAGGCGAACTGATTTTTTGTACCGTCAAAGCAACGCCCATGTACAGAGGCAGATAATGGGGGCCAAGCCACTCCGTCAAAGTACATGGGCCTTGGCTTTGAGGTACTAGCATGATCTTAATCTAGGTTATATGTGTAAAGATCACGATGGGAAGGTACGTTGCAGGCGTCAATAGTGACTAGTGAGTAGCAGGTTTTGAAACGAGGTAAGGTTAGTCGATTCCTCTTATGTAGTTGTGTTAGCCGATGGGGAAAACGATAAGTTCTCAATGTGTAAGGTTTATTTATTTGTGCCTTTGAATAGGGTAAGTTGATTTTTTGATCTATAAATCACAGCCAACCACTGGCGCTGAAAACTGTTAATAAAAAGTACCATATATATGTCCATGCCACAGACTGTTTTCATGCTCCTTAGAACGCCAACACACCGTTATATGCAAATAAAGCCCCTATCAATTCTTTCCCGCTGACTCCAATATGGTCTTATTGAGATGGCTATTTCCCAGCGCCGCCACCCTGCTTCCAATTACAGTGCCCAAATACTCCTCCAATGCGGCCTTATCATCTGCGTTACCGCTAGCACCGTTGGTCAAAAGGTGTGAACTATCCACCATGCCCTTGATGGCTTTTATGATAGCCGCTATGAGCAGTCTAACTTCTTCATCATTTTCTCCTCTCTCATTCTGGTGCTTGAGAAGGATATACTCAAACTCCTTTAGGTATGGAAGAATGAGAGTTCTCACCGCCTCTGGCCCACCGACAATAGCAACACCGCTGAGAGCGCCGTACTGTTCCCCGGGAGGTTTTGACGGGTCAAGGAATGTCTTGAGAAATGTACGAACCAGTCTTGGCCTTAATTCCCTATTCGAGTGTGCGTACTTCTTTGCAATCTGACCGACAAGAGAGATTGAGAAATCGCGAAGTTGATATAAGTCCCTCAAATGGTCTGGCCCAGCACCAGCACCAAGCTTGTGCCCGATAATGCACGTCAGAACAGGTGGAATGAGAGATGCAACGTATGGATCAATAAATAGAGACGTATTCGCAATCATGGCTGCTGTGAGTTCCATCATCTGGCGTAGAACAAAGAGGTTATTCAGTGAATGTGTAACCTTCTCCGCAACAAATTGGATGAAATACGGCACAAGTTGGTGAAGACCAGGATCAGATCGAACGCTTTCGAGAGCTGATTCTCTTAATGCTGTGACCTCTGGATCTGGGTCTTCATCCAATATAGCACCACGAATCTTGTCGAAGAAGAGAATCAATTCTTTAGAGACGACATGTTTTACTAGTGGTTTGAATGTCACATTATCGTTGCCAGCCAAGGCTGCAAGAGCCGGATTTGCACCCGGGCCTTTAGGAACAAGCTCATTTGCTCTTGCTTCTGCGGTGGTAGGATTTTGAGGTATGGACGGTTGCACTCCTTCAACGGCAAGCCAGTGTGCTGAGAACCATTAACATTGAACAAGAGAAAGAGCCGATAACAGCCTACCAGTAAACGTCATATCTCGAGGAACCTTGGGTAAAGGAGCATTGATGAGCTTTTCAAAATCCACCTCCTCATCTTCAATATAGAATAGCGGCTGACCAGGGCCTAATGAAGCTTCTCCAAACCGTAACGGTCTCGTAGATTCATATCCATATAGTGGTTCAACATCCAAAACTCTTAGCGCTTGTGTTATATCCTGTGTCCCTAATACAGTCCTCTTCGCCTGGTGCATAAATCGCATTGCCTCCACAATGACTTGACCAATCCGATATTCAACATCTTGCGACAGAGCTCTAACAGCCTCCTCGTTCAGTGACGAAATGCCAACTGATTCTGCGACATCTCGGACATTGTCCGGATTCCACACTAACTTAGGTTCCGACATCGTGATAATGTTGGAATAAACTTGGTTGAGCGCGTGTCAATGAAACTCCTCAACCTCTAGTTATCTTCGTAAATATCAAAGCCGTGCTCTATTTTCGACATTGAGATGATCGCAATTGCTGTACATGGGGGATCCGACGGCCCAAGATGTTCTGCAAGTGACGGAAGGGTATCAAGGTGGAGCGTTCGCTCGCAAGGCTGAAATCCAACATTAAAGTATGGAGAGTGGTTTGAAGTCGGGATTTTGATGACTAATCTGAGGTGGCAGAAGGACGACAAGGCGGCAACTGAGATATTGCCCTCTCTTTTATGACACTTCTGGCTTAACGATATATAAAAAGTTAACTAACTAGTTGAAACAACAATATTTCTCTATTTAAAAATTATGATTTTTACTGTTGACTTTTAAAGTGAATTTGTTAATATGTGATGAGCTTCAGGAGAAGACGCGCATCACCGTTTTGCGGGCAAGTCGCGTCTCAATGACGTGAAAGTCCCCCACATTATTGACCCGATCTTCAAAAATTTCATAGTTCATTACACAAAACAATAAATTAACCATAACATTAACCATATTGGTTTTAGCAGTAATGGCAAGCAATGATGACCAAGATCGACATTGGCTGCAGCCAACAAAACCAATAACCCGCGGTGCATTTATAGTTATCGAAGGGCTAGATCGAGCTGGGAAGACTACACAAGTCAAGACCCTTGCAGATGAATTATACAGCTCAGGGAGGAATGTGAAAACTATACGCTTTCCTGGTATATAGAATACTACCCTTAGATTATTATCATATTATCTCTTTGACTAAGAGAACTCAATGCGTAGAACGGACTTCTCCAATCGGCCAAATGATCAATAGCTACCTCCAAAGCAAAGCAGAAATGGACGATCATGTAATACATCTACTCTTCTCTGCCAATCGCTGGGAATTTTCGTAAATGCGTCCTATCAATCTTTTTTTATCCTTCTTGTTTCAACAGACCAGCTGACTGGGAAAAAATATCAGGAAATTCATTTCTGAAAACATAGCAAAAGGCTACACGATCATCTGCGATCGTTATTACTACTCCGGAATAGTCTATAGCGCCGCAAAACAAAACCAAGCCCTTTCATTAGCTTGGGCCCATGAGCCAGAAGTAGGATTGCCACGGCCAGATCTAGTCGTATTCCTAGATCTGGACTCGGAAGAGGCTGAGAAAAGAGGTGGATATGGAGACGAGAAATACGAGAAGAAAGAGATGCAAAAACGGGTACGGGAATTGTTCCTAGATTTGCCGCTGTTGGGAACAGATGAAAGCTTAGATATGCTTGTGATTAATGCGGGTGGTTCGATCAAGGAGGTTGCGAAGGAGATAAAGGAGAAGGTCTTTACGAAAGTGGAAGAAGTGGAAGAAGGCAAACTTGGAGATGAGCTCAGGGTGGTAAGAGCTTGGCATGATGGTGTTTTAGATAAACTTGACGAGAAGAAGAGAGGCAAAGAACTTAATGATCGATCGTTATGACCTGTTGTTCCTTTCAAATTTCAACATTGACGATATATATGCATCTAAATAATAGAATGAGTAGCATTGTCCAGACGTCTTATGAATAATGTATGTATTGGCGTTAAAGCCAACAAACCGTATGACCCCAGAGCTCGGCGTTGAAGATCACGATGCTCATTTAATGCCCCATTTGACCAACTCCAGAACACCTAGAAACCCAAATCCCTCCGATATGTACATCTACCACCGATTAAGACCCACAAGACTTAGAAATTCCATCCTAGATTTCTCCTTTTTCTCCATGCAGCCTAAGACGCAGCTTGTAATCGTTGTGGCACTGGTCTTTTGCACACCGCGCATAACCATGCAAAGATGGCTGGACTCCACGATGACGGCAATACCTTGCGGTTTCAGAATCTCCATGATTGCATTTGCGACGTCCTTCGTAAGACGTTCTTGAATTTGTAGGCGGCGTGAAAACATATCTGCAATGCGGGGTAGCTTTGATATGCCGATGACGTCTTTATCGGGGATGTATCCAATATGCATCTACAACAAAATCAGTTAGCAAGCTTCAGACAAATAGGAGACTCAAATTAAAAACAAGGGGTTTTACCTTTCCAGTAAATGGAACCATATGGTGTTCACACAGACTGAACACTTCAATATCCTTTACAATTACCATTTCGTTATGCCCTTCATGGAAGATAGCATCATTAACAATATCCCGTACATTCTCCTGATATCCTTTAGTGAAATAAAGTAAAGCTTTAGCATATCTCTCTGGGGTGCCAAGGAGGCCCTCCCTGTTTGGGTCTTCTCCTAAGCAAGCAAGAATTGTGCGCACGGCATCGGAGATTTTATTAATTCTAATAGCAGATTGTTCTTCGTTTTCTTCGAGACGCTCACGGGTTCCACGGCCTTGGATGATATTAGTGCATGCCATTAAAAGATGTATAGTACCCATTGGCATTTTCTATCACCTACTTGGTTTACTCAATCCATCAAAATCAACAACCGGAGTGGGGGACCGAGTTTCGGTGATTGGCCTGGCAGGAGAAGCTTCATCACGAGGATCTCTTGCGGCCTTACTCAAAATACTTCTTCTTCGTCCATGGGTATGGGTCCCATTCGGCTTCGAATTGAGCCTTTTGTTGGCCCTTTGCCTGGTCCTCTTGCGTTTGCGGGTGGCTTCGGACTCTTCACCATTCTGCCTTTTAGGAGTTCCATTTGGCGTAGTCTGCCCTGATAGAACTGGGCTGCCATTGATTGAAGGCTCCTTACCTTCGGCATTCCTAACATTAGGCGTATCAGTCAATTCGGCCATTATTGTTGTAATGTGACGTTGATTCTTTGTTGGAGGATGTGTCGAACCCTGAAGTTTTCGGAGGGGAAAAACTATCTGGAATTTAGTAAGTCCGAGCTGATTGCGTTAATTTATCCATTATAGGCAGGCGGTAAGACTTTTAAATTACTAGTGCCTCCGAGATTAGGCAAAGTCGCACGAGTGCATAACTTCAGCCTTGTCTAGTGAATTCTATCATGAGAGCCGACTCCTGACACCGTCATTCTCTTCCAGCAATTCATCGACTACGCGCTCCTTGCCCTTTCAGCAATTCCATTATCTGAAGTGCGATATACCAATTACATTACTGAACAACTTAGACATTTACAGATAGATGTCGCTTGCGCGACGGCAAAAAGGAATATGGCCTCTCCACCTTACTCACACAGCTACAGCGCGATCTCCTCTCCCTATGCTTCAAACACGGCCCTCCCCCAAGCACCTAAACGCCGACAATCAGATATGCCCTTCTCCGGGCCCACCGTGAAACGACGTAAAGCTTCTCTAGTCTCTACAACATCCTCAAACCACCCTCTCCGACAGACGTCTTTCCCACCCGAAAATGCCTCGCAGGCGCTCTACTCGAGATCGCCGAGCGTAGAAACAATGAGTCTAGTATCGGGTAGTGGCGCTGGGAGTCAGCAGAAGAAGAAGCGCGGACGAAAATCCAAAAGTGGCGTGAACGGAAACGATGATACAGCGTCGGTGTCTGCATTTGGTGGACCAGCATTGACGGCTGGGTCGGGCACATCTGGTGGAAGGGGAAGACAGAGAAGACCATCGAAGACTGAGAGTATTGATGACGAGGACGAGGGTGGGGAGGGGATGACTGTTGAGGTTACGGCGGGAACACTGGAGGAGAAGCAGAAGGAGATTGAGCATAGGGCCATGTTAGTAAATGCATTTGATCCAGAGCAGTTTTCGCGATATGAAGCGTGGCGATCATCGAAGTTATCAGATGCAATTGTTAGGAGGGTGAGTTTCTTTACTACAGAAGGCCGGGTGCCGATGGTTTGACTAAACATGCTTGCCTAGATCGTCAACCAGACACTTTCTCAATCAGCTCCAGCCTCTGTTATATTGGCAGTTAAATCAGTAGCAAAGATGTTTGCAGGAGAGATGATTGAGGGGGCGAGGAAGGTGCAATCGGAATGGCTGAACCGAGAGGAACCAGAAGACGGCAATCCGAAGGAAGAGGAGACCAGGAGAGGCCCTTTACTGCCGGACCACCTACGAGAAGCCATCAGGAGATACAAGATGGGCAAAGAAGGTTGTTTAGCCGGCCAGTTAAGTTTGTGGCAGCATCAGCAAAGCAGCGGAGTGGAGAGGTTTGCGGTGAAGGTTATGGGAAAGAGGCTCTTCAAATGAGCAAAATGCTTCAACATTAACGTTTTTGGGGGGTAATGGATAATCTGGGACAGATAATGGGTCGCATCAACAGCCTGAAAGGGAAAGGCAGAGCCATGTAATATGCTGTGATGGCCTGCAAGGAAAGGGGTTTTCGAGTTGAAGGATACGGATTTCCGGATTTATCCAGGGCGTTAGGACGGTGAATTATTATTTATGGCCTGTTTAAGGGTTGGCCCCTCGAGCAGTGGCCGTAATTAATTCACGATAGAGAGCTCAAAATAGGAGATGGCTTTTTGAAAGCCAGAGACGGCCCTCATTCGGGTCTCGCTCTCGTATACAGCCGCTGCATGCTTGGACCCGACTTATGAGATCCAGCACATCGATTATTGAAGATGGCATTTAGAATAGACAAGATATATGCGTGGATAAGTCGAAAATATATATATAATTGACAGATACAGTAGTATTACTAGTTCCGGTATATAAGAGAAACGTCCCATACAAGTACTACGGTTGACTGAATCTGCACCGCATACGCAATGTATGCCAAGATGGAGCAATTCGCGTGCAGAATCCCAGAACTTCTGCAGCATGCATGTGGGCCCGTGTCGAATGCTTAGCGCACACCTCAGCTCATCCTTCCCTGCCTCCTTTCTGACTTGAGCATTAATTAATGCTGAGAATCAAGCGAGATAACCATCAGCACACTTGGCGCCATATGTGGCAACGAACGGAAGTATGAATCTCTACCACTTGTATCTTCTGGTGCTAGATCTGTGGGTGCTGTTTCCTATATGTTTGACATAGGGCATTGAGCCTGTGTGACAATAAGTTAGCCGGTAGTCAAGATATCCAACATCCAACATTCTACAGCGAAAGTACCGGGGTCAACAATGTAACGCCCCGCAGCAGGGGGAGGGGTTGGGGGGCGTGTCTGTAGTACGGTACAATACAAGGTAATGTATCTGGTACTTACTGTATGTACTTGCGTACCGTACCAGCGTACGTGAACGTGCGTACCACAGTACGGTACTTGTAGATCCAAAGGGCTGACTATGCTAGGGGCGGGTGCTCCCCTAACAATAAGCAAGGAGGGCCCACTGGGTTCTCCTGCACTACTCGGGGAAGATGCCATCTGTTGAACTGCACTCGCCCAGAGGGGTCAATCTCCTGTCAATAACATCCTTTTTGTATTTCTCTATAGTTCACGCCCATTCTTTCGGGGCTGGTGCTTTGGTTTTTCTCTTTTTGGGCTATCCATCTCGTCCTTCATTTGGGTTAGATACCCAGCGTTCATTCGAATTGACTTGAATTGACTTGACTGCACCTGGCGCTGGATTTGTTATGTTGCCGTCGTCGTCGTCATGGTCAGATCAATACGGAACTTGGTAGTCAGCATACTACCAGCTGGAATCCTCGAGAACAACTCGTACTCCCTCGTTACCAGCAGTGAGAACGCATCTCCTGGCTTGAAAACGAACGAAAATGTCTTCACTCGCGTCAGACTCTCGGTCCAGCGACTCGGCTTCTTCCTTCTGCCCTCGCCCATCCAGCGACGAATTCGTCCAGCTCAGTTCAAACCACAACGCCTATACCCAACATCATATCTCGATGGCTTGCGAGGAGTGGCCTCGTTGATTGTCTTCTTCTGCCATTATACCGAAGGCAACATGGGCTCCTACACACACTCCTATGGCCTCCCCAAAGACGCCAAAGTCCACTCGTCACCGCTCCAACTCCCCTTCCTCCGCGTCCTCTACAGTGGACGTCCAATGGTACACATCTTCTTCGTTATATCAGGCTTCGTTCTCTCCTACAAGCCTCTGAAACTCGCACGCGCAAGGAACGCCGCCAGTCTGCACAATACCCTCTCCTCCTCTGTCTTCCGCCGTGCTCTGCGTCTCTTCCTTCCGACTGCCGTTTCAACGTTCATGGTAATGCTCCTTATCCGTTTTAGATGGATGGGCAAACCCCTCCCTACATTTTGGGCGCAGTTCTGGGATTGGACGCATGCTATGTGGAAGATTACCTTCTCTTGGAAATGGGATATCACGCAATTCCTTCCTTACGACGTCCATCTGTGGACCATACCTATTGAAATGAGCAACTCGATGCTCCTCTTCATTGCGATCACGGGCTTAAGCAGGTGCAAAGTCTACATCCGTCTGATTCTCCTTGTTGGGATAATGTTCTACTGTCTCAAGTGTGAACACTGGGCATCATTCGAGTTCCTCGGTGGCATGTTGGTTGCCGAAGTTGGACTTATTCAGAATGCCCGAGCTGAGCGAGATGCGAACAAAGAAGCTGCAACATCGTCTTCATCCTCAACTCCAATCACCACGGACATCAAACCAGCAGGCCCCTCCCGCCTCTGGGCAATCTTCTGGTGGATCAACCTCGTCATAGCAATGTTCCTGGCTGGCTGGCCCAATCAAGGCGCAAAAGAAACACCAGTCTTCTCTTATCTCGTCCCTCTCACTATGGATCCATACTTGAAAAAGGGCGGCGATCTGATCTCATTTCCCTGGTATGCGCTAGGCGCTATGCAGACCGTTTTTGCATGCCAGCAGCTTCCCGCTCTGCAGAGATTCTTTACCACAGGAATTGCGCAGTACCTTGCTAATATATCGTACGCACTGTATCTGATGCATGGTCCTTGTCTGGAAGTCTTCGCGCACCGTGTGATGCCGCATGTGTGGGGGCTTGTTGGTGGAGCTGAGGGGGCAGGAATGCTTGCTAGGCTGTTTGTTTGGTTCATGGGCTTATTCTGTCTTGCCATACCGACTTTCTGGGCTGCAGATGTGTTTTGGAGGGCGGTTGATACACCTTCTGTCGAGTTTGCTAAATGGCTAGAGAATTCTTGCATTGTTAAAGAAGACTGATTGGTCGCGAACTATGCTGTTATTTCTTTCCGTTTCTCGTTCTTTTATTTCTCTTTGGTTTTGAGGGCGGTGAGGAGGTTTAGCATAAGGGTGTTGTATCATATGTTTTTCATGTATACCGGCGNTTTTTGGATGAAAGATTAGTTCGGCCACTTTTGGATACGAATCAAATCTCAGGTAGATAAGAAGAGGGAATTTTCTGCATTATCCCTCTCTCAATGCCTTTAAAAATTAAAGAAGGGCGATCTGTTTGGTTAGGTTGTATATTATTCTTTACGCAAAATAACGACTCAAGAAGTACTTGGGATAGATTATAACATAACANTTTTTGAACGATTTTCCTTCAAAAGTTAAGCGACTACACTTGCTTAGCGATTGCGAGTAGTTGTTCTTAAAACAAAGGCTCCCCCTTTAAAAATCCCTTCATGTGTTGAATTAGGCACAGCAAGAGGTTGCGTAATCGGGGTTACTCAAATATATTATGGTGTTGTAGTAACTACGTACGTACACAAGTAAAGAGAGCTAACTAATGGGACTACCTAAAATGGAAGTCACGTGTAATAAGAAAGTAGTGCCTGAGGTGGCACATGGGATATCACAACATCATGTTTAATGAAATAAGAATAATGTTCNAAAAAAAATTATCGAAGAATATAAAAAATTCAATTTAACTTAAGGTCTATGCAGGAGTCGAACCTGCATCTCCAGAATCAGAATCTGGCATGATAACCGCCACACTAATAGACCCATTTTATTGTTGTGCACAAAGCTTTAATTTCATTTTATAACATAATATTTTCAGCTCTCAGCACGCGATTTACGCCCAGTTAAAATTATTAATTTAACGGGTATGTTTAGTTTTGTAATAATATCTGTACTTGTTTTTGCTAGTAACAATATCAGTAATTAATAGAACGTGGTAATAAGAGAACTGTCAGGGAGTAACAAGTTAGCCATTGGGAAGATGCTTATACCAAATTTGTTTGATAATAGTTTTTTAGGATAATAATCAGAGGTAGAAAAGCTACTCTACTAGTAAGTTAATATCAAAAGGATCATGGGAGAGACTCGTTATTAAAAAAGAGCTGCTTTATCTACTGAGGATGCACACTCTGGTAAGAAAGGGATAAGCCCGCATAAAGATCTAGTTCATTAGTTTAGTGTACTGTACATGGCTAGCGATATAATATACCTTTGGAATACAGTGATTCTGATGCTGGTTACTCCTCTCTTTGTCCGCCAACAGCCTTGTGGTCTTAGTAGACAGTAGGGTTTCTTAACTCAGATGATTTGCATCTATAGATTACAGACCTTGAAATTCACGGCCATGCATGCCGTTCATTGCTGTGAATGCCTTGTAATACTCTTGCATATGCTAGAGCTCAGAACAAGGAATAAAGAAGGGCGAGAAATAAAATATCTAGTCAAAACGAATTCCCATTTATCACTGCAATAACTAATAACCAAAATATTCTCAGAAACACCACTATAGTTCATACATTACATTTCCAATCATCTAATTAAACCCCTCGTAGAAGTTTCCTTAAACGGCTTAACTAGCCCCCCTATTTTGAATAAGGCTAGAAACAACATGCTTTTTTAACCCTAGATCATTCCTCATCCCACCACAGCTTCATACTAGTAGGAAACGGGAAATAACTGCTTTGATCCGGCGTCATATACATAACGCTGCCAGGGTAAATCCCACGGATCTTTTTGAGATCTCCCGGATTCTCTCCATACGAGCTCGTCGCCTTCCTGAGATTCTTCAGCCCGAAGATGGTCTTGAACATGGTCGTCATGGACGTCTTGCTCGCGTCCATGCCGGCACATTGGTGCGGTCCGATGCCATAGACGAGATAATCCTCCATTGGCCGATCGAGACGCACGGAGAGTGGATCTGGGAAGGCGGTTGGATCGAGAGAGGCGCGCGTTATGTTAACGAGGATGCGTCGACCTACGGGGATCGAGACGCTGGTTTCACCGTCTTGGATGGTAAGAGGGTTCTGTGCAGCTTCGTCGGACGGAAGGTAGTCTCGGTATAAGTGGACGGATGCGCGGAGGCGGGCTCCTTCCAGGAAGCTGTGGATAGATTAGATCAGATGATATGATTTACTTACTAGTTGTGAATATGGTGGAGAACTTACTATCTCAAGATTTGCTCATCTGCTTCTGGGGTATCCTGGTGCGCAAGTTCGTACAGTTTCGGAATATATTCAGGGGCATCGGTAAGGTAATATTCTGCTGACTGCATAAAAAGTTGGGACTGATTTGCAACCATCGAAGCTGCAGTTGGGAGTCTGTAAGAAATGGTTAGAATCCAGCGGCCTCAAAATCATGACGGAGAACCCTTACATATGTGTCCATATAATATCCTTTATTGGTACTTTGTTGTCCAAAAATCTTTGAATCATGTGCGTTCCATACTCCGTCAAGGGACTTGTCTGGTGCAACTTCGCAATCAGATCTGCGATGAATCCAGTTGCTGCCACTGCTTCCACATTTAATTGTATAAGCTCTCCTAGTTGCTGTGCTAGCATTCTCGCAGCTGTGTTTATCTGGAATGCTTTGGCAATATCGGTATTGAAGAAGACAGAGATGAACAGGATGCAGAGAACTTGATACAACTCTTGTTCAGTATATATTCCCTTAGGATAATCCTCTGTCTTGATAGGTAGATTAAATACTGAAGCCGAGAACCGGGCACAAACAAGATTGGCAACATCACGAACGATGTCCACTTCATAAGTTTTAGTTCCAGGTACCTTGGATTTGTACTTGTTTATGAGATTGTTTGTGGTAATCGCAAAGAATTTTTGGACTTCTGATTCCCATGTTTTAGGATAGAGGGCCTTCATCACTATGGTCCGCGAGTTAGCGTTAGATTCACCATCTCCGGACATGCAGTAATCGGCGCCGTATGGTTTCTTCGGTTGAGATACTAAAGCTTCGATAGCTTTGGCCCAAGTCACCTTGAAATTGGGTTTGTCTTCAAGAATCTTCTTGCTGGCAGCAAGACTGTTTATGAAGATAAGAGGCTTTGCGGGCTTCGGCCTCTCCCATGAATACTGATCAGCTCGATTGAGAGAGCTAAGGATGACCAGGTTTTCTGATGGGATGACGAAGGGGAAGTGGACGTAGACGGAGTTATTATTGAAGCTGTTGGGGAATGCACGAAGGAATAGTTTGTACATGACGGCTCCATCATCCACCGTGACATCATATTGGACTTCATTGTAACTGCATAACTTGTCAGGCATCTTAGAATGGAATATAGGGGAACAATACAAACCCCCAGGCTGTAAGATTCTTTGGACTGTAATCCGTTGTGTAAAAACGGTCTCCTCTTACTAGACCGACAGCATCAGAGAGGATAGAATAGGAGGTTGTGAAGTTCACACAAAGTCCAGAGCCAGGAGACATCGGCGGTTTCGCTTTCTCTGCTACCAATCCAGGATAAAGCTCCACAAAATCTGGTGAATCATACAAGTCCTTCAACTTTTGAGCAACGACTGGATCAGGATTAATATCTTCGAAAGTAGCGTGCTTGCTGAGTCCGGAGAATTCACGGAACTCATTCAACGTCGCCAGATTCCATGCTCGAGCCTGTATGATACCCAATATCTCGACAGATCTAAGGATTTTCGGAACTCTATTCGCACCGAATGAGCCAGCAACATCTTCAACTGAGCTAATCAGAAGTTCTGCTACTGCGGCATCATCTAGAGTGCCATTGGGATTACGACCAAGACCGGCGAATGGGCGCTGCAAAGGATCCTCGGGTATTGATTGTTCGAACTTATTCAGAGTTGTGAGAAGTTCCCGAAGAGAAACATCTTCTGGATTTTTGCCGGGGAACAGTCTGGCATACTCATCCTGAGTCCACTTATCGTCTCTTTCAGAGATGGAAGAATGCCATCTGTAAACTAGACTACGGCGTTAATAGATAAAGGCAATAATACGATTATCAAACATAGCTTACTTAGATTGAACTCTGCGGAAACCTGATTTCCCAGTCCCTCCGCAGCGGGGCTATTGAAGAGAGTCTTTCCTTCTTCTGTTCGAGGATCTAAATCCCATTGTGTTCCAACACGGTTCAAGCTCAAGATCGTTCTCACATAGTCCTTAAGGACGATATTGACATACAAACCACAGGTGACAAGACGTCCGGTCTGGAATAGATCATTGTCATATTTATCTAAAGCTCTCTTTTCTGCACCTTCTCTTGGCTTGGTGAAACGGCCGTTCTCGTTAATCCTAGAAGGGGGGTCAGCAGGTTGACGGGAAAATGGAGCGGAATAAAACCTACATAGCTAGTTGAGTGACAACGTAGTTGTGAAATCGGTTGAACATGATTAGGAAGGCACCAACTCCAGGAGGGAACCCTAATATTCTTTTCGCCGAGAAGCAGTCTGGTTTCAGTTTGCCATCCTTGAATGTGCGCATGGCATCTTGCTCTCCCTGATTAGTCCCATAGAGTGGGGATAAATCTAGATAGCTGCTAGTCATTGAGATTGTGTAATCATCATGGCTCTACATTCCATCAGTATAATACCTAGTCGCTCGGGTATGTTAAAGAACTTACAGTGAGAAAAAGGTCATGGATAATAATAGTAGCTAGATAGAAAAGCATACTAGAAATCTTGTTTGGATGAGGTTCAAACGTGTCTCCACGAACCATTAGGCTGTCAAAGATTATTCCTGGATCAGGAAGGGCTATATTTTGTAAGATCATAGGCTTAGCTGATCGTGCGTATGGTGAATTCGCTTTCCCAAGATTAGGATCCCGGATGTTGTTGTTAGAGCCATCGGCTGAGCGATATTTATATTGTGAACCAAAACTGGAAATTGGTGGATGTGGAAGAGCGTTATACAGAGAGTTAATGAAGCTGCCAGTCAAGTCATTACTGAGCTTTGAGGAAGTAGGAATCTTGGCTAGTAATTGAACTAAATTCTCCAGAATGAATTTATCATCGTTCTGAAAGCCCTTGGCTTCTGAACTGAACAGCTGAAAGAGAGTATCAACATCTTTAAACCCGAGCTTCTTTATATCGGCGAGGAATCCTTTCATCTTAACCTGGTCATCATTGGATGGAAGATAAGAATACTGAGGAACCGGAGACCGAGATTTTGATACAAGTTGCTTCACAGAAGCTAAAGATTGTTTGATTTCACTCCGCCATGCATTTCGTTGAGTGTTCGTGGTATCAACTGTTTCCTCGGGGGACGCCATATTCGAGTGACTGGTATCAAGGTGATAATAAGGAGCTAAGAGGGCCAAAGGTTCTATGTTGAGGAGGGGTGAATATCCAATTTTAAGAGTTGAAGCGCCAAACTAGCAACTATATGTAGAGTAGCCAGTAGTAAGGCACAGAAGAACAAAGTAGATCAGAATCTCAGCTAGCTGGTAGCTTTAGAGTCAAGATCTTGGAAGGATGTGCTAGTTTACAAAAATTGATATGGAAAGACCGCCAGAGAATGATAGGATCTCTGAATGGTTCTAGATAGTTGAGAAAGGTATTCGAAATTGATGAAGAGGAAAATTGAAAGCACATAGGCACGGGAAGAGAGATTGTAATATACTGTACCCAGTGGGTCGTTTCAGGCGTCGAGATGCAGATGTCTCGAGGGTGAGTGGTTCACTAGTTCCACATGCCTACACATCGCAACTGTTTCTCAGGGCGATGCAGCGTGAAGCGTACAGCAGCCCAATCAGCAGCTCTCCAGAGGCATTGCCAGCAGAGAAACATGCAGGGCGCTCCATCCTTTTGAAATCTTTGGGCATCGCCCTGTGGCCTTCTCAGTTCCTGAACACGGTATAATCATGCAAGACAACGCGGCTAGCGCCTACAGAATCTCTGGTGTTTTGCTTTGGGCTTACAAGGCGTGACAGGCTGTCGAGTGTCCCGCTCACGGCCGTCTCAGGTAACCAACCAGAAGAAACTCTCCGGATCGCGGGGCAAATTGCACGGCCATGGTTCCAGGAAGGCTGAGGTGAGAAGCAATTCGACTTCTGGATATCAATTTCGGACGAGGAACGCCTAGCTCATGCATGTCTCCAAAGAAGATGATGATAGGATGTTCTCGCAAGGCTCCAGAGGATTTCAGTTCTGTATCTCAGCCCCTCGTGCGGCGAGCTCTAATTAGCGGTTCTTGATGGGACGGAATTAGAACAAAGCCTGTGTCTCCCTCTGCTCACGGACCGGCTCGCGGGTTGCTTTCCTCAAACTGGCTGTTGAGGCAGAAAGTGAAGATAATCGAGGTTGACAAATTAGCTCTCGACCAGGGCATGTCAGTAAGCAATATCAAGCCGATGTATCTGTGTACGGACTACAGGGCACAACTGTGTTGATCAACTGTAGCACCCTTGACTTCGGTTATGATTGATACTGTAACCACAGTAAAAGAAGTTATGCTTGCCCGATAATAGCAGACCAATATGGACATATCAATTGTCAGCGTCGTCTCTCACGTCAGATACAGTACTTTTAATATCATTTTGGTCTGAGAGCACGATGTCCTATCGGGGTAGTATCGCGCAGAACAGCGCGAGGGCAGGTATCTTCATAAGACCTAATGATGACCCATGCTAAGCATGCACGGCATGACAGTTAACCATAATACTATAGTTTACACTTCTTCAGAGGAATTACAAGAGTCTAGCGTAGTTTTTGTCACAAGGCGTAATTAGTTAACTACTGTACTGCTTGAAGATCTATACATAGCATTTGCCGTTGGGTATCTCAATAGCCTCAAGATCACTCTCTCACTCCTTTTCCTCTGAGATAGCTACCATATCGTCAGATCATACCCATTCCCCTTCTCCAACGCCTTCTTCCAGGCCTCCCTCTCCTGAACACTCTTCCTCCACCCCGCAAGATTAGGATACTCCTGTTCAAAATCAACCCACTGCCTCTGAGCCAACATATCAAATGGCCAACTAAGCATAAAATCCACCCTACCCGGCTCCCCATCCCCATTGAACCATTTCTTATCCCCTAATTCCGTCTCCAAGTAACTCAACCCATTCTTCCACTCCGCCGCTGTGAAATTCTTCCTCACGCCTTTCTGGAATGCCCGCGCCAAATAAACCAGAGGCCACGGCGTCCTCTTCGCGCCGATATCAAACATCAGCTCCAGCGCCATGATAGGGCCCAGCGTCGAGCCCGCGAAGGACGTGAGTATCTCATCGCGGATCCAATCCGTGCTCTTGAACCGACCTGCGGTATCGTAGGTGTTGATGAGGTATGCTGCGATCGCGGAACACTCTGTTATGGTCCTGCCCTCGACGGTGACGAGGACGGGAGCTTTCCCCAGGACTTGGACATCTTTCAGTTCCGGTGGGGCGCGGAAAGTTTTGGTGTTACGGAGGTAGGTTTTGAGGTTGTAGTCTATGCCTAGTTCTTCGATGAGCCAGAGGATGCGTTGCGATTGGGAGTTCTGTGGGCGCGTTAATTTTTTTTTTGTTAGATGCGCTGCTGAGGCGGGGAGGAGAGAGAGCGAGATGGGGTTTTATGTCATACATCTAGATGATGATATGTAGGCACTCCTGCCTTGGTCGCATCTTCTGTCATCTTGGCATGCGTAAATGATTCAATTCAATTGTAAATATCCTTCCACGGTCTAGCTATATAATAGAAGCATAGAAATCGTGGAGTTATGCTTAATTGCAGCATCTCCACATGCTTCAAACATCATGCCAAGTTTATCCCTGGCCGGCTACTCAAGCATCCGAAGGAAATAGACTTCCTTAGCAACTTTAGTTTCTTCCCATTCTAATTAATTCAAGCATACATGATGGACCTTTGATAGCCCTCTTGAATTTGTATCTATTATTGTAATGGAGATACACGTGGATGAACTAGTTTACTAAGGATGAAATTACTCTAATACCGGTGTTTGGCGGCCAAAGCCACATTCTTGTCATCCGAAGTACGGAGTAATAATTTAGGAAATATATCTCTTTCTCTTCCACCAATGTGGTTTGAGCTGGCATCTCAACCTTGCGCCGTCGAACCCCGACAGGTCAGGTCAGACCGCAACAAGGTACTGTGTAAAAGAGCAGCTTCCCCAAGTTTGGCAACCATTCAGAGACCGCATAACTTTATCATTTTCATTTTCATTTCCATTCTCATAACTCTACCGCGCATATATAATTCATTCTAATAAGATGGCAAGCGAGAAAAGGCCAATTGTTCTACACATCGGCGATCCGGTGAAATGGAACAAGACGTTCTATGAGCAGTTCTCAAAAGACTTCGTAGTTATACGTCCCTCAACAGAAGAACGCCAAAGAGACGAATTTATAAAGGCATTAAAAGAAAAGAGATGGGGTGATTTCTCCGCCATTTTCAGACCATTTTGGAATACAGGTGGTGAGATGGGAAGATGGGATAAGGAGTTGATACCTCTTCTTCCAGAGTCATGCAAAGTGTTTGCTTCTGCTGGTGCTGGGTATGACTGGGTGGATGTTGATATTCTTGCTGATCGTGGTAAAGTACCCCAGTCCCGAAATATTTAACCCATGGAGTTACTAACAGCCCATCTAATATTCAGGAATTCTGTATTGCAATAGGTATACTGCTCCTCAAAAACCCCATTAAAAAGAGCAAAAAAAGACTAAAACATCTTTGTCTTCTTCAAGTGCAGCAGCATCCTCTGAGTCCGTTGCCGACTTCGCTCTATTCCTCATAATTGCGACTTTCCGGAATTTGAAATGGTAAATNAAAAAAGCCCCCCCACACGCCCCCAAAGTTTCCTTGTCTCATCTTACTTTTGCACCAAAAATCTAAAATGGGNAAAAAATCCACCAATTAGGTGCAGCACAGCTTCCTCCGATCCATCAACTTTCAAGCACTGCCACGAAGAAGCCGCCGTCCAATCTCACAACCCCCGCGGTAACAGCCTAGGCATAATCGGTCTAGGCAACATCGGGTTCGAAATCGCCAAAAAGGTGCATTTCGCACTAGGTATGAATATCAAGTACTACGACGTGATTCGAAAATCTTCTTCTCAGGAAGCCCTCGTCAATGCTGAATTCTTTGCCAACCTAGAGGACATGCTAGGTGTCTGTGATTGTGTGGTCCTCGCTACACCTGCGTCTCCAAATGGTAAGAAGGTTATTGATAGAGAGCGACTAAAGCGCTTTAAGATAGGGAGTCGCTTTGTAAATATTGCGAGGGGCAGTTTAGTTGATGAGGAGGCGGTTGCGGATGCTGTTGATGAGGGGAGATTGGTTGGTGTTGGGCTGGATGTTCATGAGCATGAGCCGAAGGTTAATGAGAGATTGAAGACGATGAGACAGGTAATGTTGACTTCACATAATGCTGGTGGAACTTTGGACACGTGAGTTATATTTCCTTTGGAACCTTTTTAGGGAGTTTTTTTTTGCTGATTGATATTTTTAGGCATATTGGGTTTGAGTTGTTCTCAATGAAGAATATTGATGCTGTGTTGAAAGGGAAGGATGCCTTGACGGCAGTTAACAAACACCTGATGAAGAATCCTGAGATTAAAAAGGGGCAAAACCGGGCTCTTTTAGCTTGATGTCTGGAGTCACAATATACACCGTTATGAGGGTTTATTTACTAAATATAAATCGAGAAGAAACTTCAGGAAACATTGGTTTGTATGCTAGACTCGAAAAATATAGTCGGTAGGTATCTACACTGTTACTCAACATAGGATGAAAGCCTCCTTCCACGCCCAGAATGACCACCTGTAATAGCACCCAAATTTGTAGGACCCATAACTTGATTCTCTTCAATGCTATAGGCGAAAGAGAAAGAGTCTGGTTTAGAAAGACCCAACCACTGACCAGCTGCCACGAGTGCAAGTATGAGAGAGAGACAGGTGACTATGTAGCTTGCTATCGAGATACCTGTAGCTGCGTCTGCCGTTACTACGGAGTAGATAACGCCAGCAACGGTACCTAAAACGATGAGGAATCCGAGAAGCCAATATATTTTACTGCAGAATACTAGTCAGTATATAATTCACAGAAGAGAAGGCGAACAAGATATGGAATTAATAATGTGATATTCAATCAACATATAATCCACGAAAATGAAACTTGGAGGGCACACACTTGCTATCGGCAGCTTCCTTAATCTCGACTACGTAGAAAACTGGTCGATTAGGAACAGGAGTCGCGGCGAGACGGTCGAGCGGGGAGAGCATCATCTTAGATTTTTGAAGCGGATAACGTAGAAGATATTTAAACTGAGAGACTGGATCCTCAGTTGCATTGATGGCCGGGATCCTCGCGGTTACAGCAAACCCAATGGGATCATTCTCGGGGGCAACGGTCCGTTGAAACTAGTCAGTTTTGATCAGTCTTATTTTCTCCTTTCAAGCTTTACAATTGCGTATTACTTGTATAAAGGTTGCAAATCCAATTGTCCTCAGCGAGATCAAATCTTTAAATGTAAATTCTCGACGCTGATTGATCAACCTGTAGTGGCGATGAAGTGTTTCCACAAACCAACTATCTGAGGATTGATCTTGCCGGTGTAAATATCTTGGTTCGCAGACATCTTGGTATGTCCAATACGTCTCGCTTTTCTGGCTTGATATGATCTTTCCTCTACTCGTATAAAAGAAGAAAAGACTGAGTTTTGGTTAGAATGATCGACATATATAAAGTAACTCCCTACAGAATTGAGAATACTCACTCTATTCTCCTCGGCTTAGTGCTGCTGATATCATTTGTAGGCGGAGGTAACACAGCTGGGGCAACGGCACCGGTCCTCGTAGGTAAGATAGGTAGTCCCCCTCCTCGAAGACGTCCAAAGTACGTGCGGGCCTCGTCCATAGAATCTTCGTCATCGTGATGACTAGGGCCACCACCACCTCTAATATATGTCTGGGCTTTACTTGAATGAGGTTTGCTTGAATGATGTCTTGATGTCCTTGGTCGTTCTGACGCGGGTAAGGGAGTATAGAGAGGCTCTTCTTCATCACTCTCACTGCCGGAAACTTCTATAGGCACCTGTGGTGGCCTGTATGCTCCTGAAGGTCGCGGCACGTGCATGTGTACAGCAGCTGGGGCTTGCGGTTCTGGATTTAATCCCACGGGTCGCGGTGGTCGCATCTGAGCTGGCGGCGGCGGCGGCTGGGGTGGGCGGTTCAAAACCACTACATGTGGTCGAGAGGCGTGGACCGTGGATGATCCTGGAGGAGGTGGAGGGGGAGGGGGAGGTGGTCGATGAACGGCTCCTTCCACGATGATAGGCTGAGGTTGAAGCGGCCTGGGATGCTGTGTTTGCTTTGGTGGTCGCGGAGGGTGATATGTTGATGGACCTGGCGAGTGAGGCCGATGATGGATGTCAATATTAACAGCATCCTCCGATTCATCAGCCACAGTAGCATGTTGTCCAGAGGGATAAGCAGGAGGTACTGGAGGTACTGGAGGAACTGGAGAAACAAGATGAGGGCCATGCTCATCGAAGACCGTAGCGTTAGAATAGTCTGGAACGTAAGCATTTGGCCTGCTAGCATTGTATTCATCCAGTCGTACATAATGTCTCCCGGTAGCATCTACCCTCTGAAGAGGTATATATACGTGATCCTGAGAAGCCAGAGGATGTTGAGAAGAGTAGCGGCGTGGTGGTCTCGGCCTTGGGGGAGGTGGAGGGGGAGGGACAGGTCCGGATGGCCTAGGTCCAATATGAATTCTACCTCCACCATAGCTATCGTCGTCGGAAGAGGAAGAGGAAGAGCCAGACGATAATCCATAGTACCTGGGAGGCCGGCCCCATCGACGGTGTGAATGTCGCCGTCCGCTGGAATCGTAGCCATGATTACCACTCTCCTCAGACACTTTTGCGGCATAGAAAGCACCTTTCCCTTCACCAGTGGCAACGTAGAGACAGATCAAGTCTTCTATCTCCTTGATAGATGGTAATCGAATTTCATGCCTCTCTGATCGATTCCGTCGTTTTGCATGGCCCCAGCCTTGCCGCCTTTCATGAGGCTGATATCGTGCCCAACGATACTGACTATAACGTCTGGAAGGGCGTCTTCGCGGACGTCGAACCCATTGAAACTCTCCGTCGTCGCGCCGTTCAATCTCCATTCCAGGTCACACCACAAGGAACGCGCGTTCTAGACATGGTAAAATCGAACATTGTCTCTGCGACTCCCTCTAGAAGAGTCGCATGCGGCTTTCGTCTTTCGTCTTCAGCCCCGCGCAATTCTCCAAGGGTCCTAATATTGATGCCTCCGAACTCGTGGTGCAGCCTCATCGCATCCGTGCGAATGAGCTGTGGTGGGTGTGTCCGTAGACAAGGCTCTAGAACATGCATGGCGCTCAATCAGACCCCGAAGAGAGCATGCATTAGAATAGATGTGGCCAACCACATTGGAGAGATCATAATGCTCGTTGCCTCATTAGGAAACTTGCAAATTAATTTAATCTGAACTGGTGTCTGCCTGCGTTCAACTATCGCTCTATACAGTAGAAGAGATACTGGATGCTAGGGGGAAGATTTACATACTTGGGCTTCCCCTCCTCTTGGCATTTTATTCGTAGAATATACTTTGTCACTATCTCCCTTAAATGACCCAATTAGGATAATATCGGCCACGTAGAATGGAGCTCTTGATANTTTTTTTAATATGTCACAGAAAGATGAAAGTAATGCTATAGGAGGTCTAGCAAAATCTATGGTAACAAGTACGAACCCTAACTCGTAAGGCAGAACACTTCAATTTTAATGTCGTTACAACNTTTTATTGTACATCTATAGAGAATTGCTCAAAGAGTCTCTTCGTCGTATACCAATGGTCTCTTGGACGTGCAATNAAAAAAGATGAGGCAAGCCCTATTCATTCCTGAGGTATCTACATCTCTCTTCCTATCTCACCGAGTCTAGACTCATACTTCTTTTCATGTGTATTATCAACCGTGAAGACAAAATTCATCCCAGCTCCACCGCTGGCGGTTGCATTATATACAAGACAAACGTTGGAACCGGGGATACTATGATTATTCGGATCTAACGTGGCGATAAACGAAATCCAGCTCCTGCTCATCTGGTACGGAAGACTGATGAAGGTTTGTGCTTTATCGGCGAACGGAGAAGGATAGTTGCAGCATTAAACCGGCAGTACATCTTGATAGGGACTAGACGATGTGTGTCTCTAAAGTGCTATTTATTTGAGGTAAAATAGCATTGCCTAGTCTTAAATAGAACTTCTTGAAATATGAATCTGTATTGTATTCAAACTCGGGACTCAGCTCGATACTAGATTCTTCTTCGATACCCAAGCAACAAATCCTGCGATCCAGGATCGAGCTTCCTGTCGAATGGTTTGGGGTGATGATCAAAGGACCGAGGTGCGGGGAGGTGGTGGGCTGACGGGGTACAGGGGTTTTCTGCCGGCGGTGTGGGGTAGACTCCGTTTTCTGCGCGTTGACGTAGTGAGGGACGGAGTTGATCCACGGTGCTGAAGACAACCAAGCCGTAGAATCTGTAAAGCTTCTCGAAGAGATTTGGCCCTTTTCAAACATCTTCTGAGCTTCACAGTTAATTGTGGCAACTTGTCTCGGAATATTAGAGAGACTGTTTCGGTATCGCAAAGCCTGCATGAAACTCAGTATCAATACACGTTGTATGCCTTGACAAAATCATACAAGACACAAATAAGGGATGTCCTTATATGAAACTCATTCCTCTGACATCTGTCTCTGTTATACAGGCACAGATAACGTTCACAGTGCCAATTTTAAAGAGCCTACCCCTGATATTTTTGCAGTAGCAAGAGGAGGAGGAATCAGAGACTTAAGAAGCGCATTTCGAAATTATTTCTCTGTGCTGAAGATTTTGGCCCGTCAGTCTAGGCGGTCGATATCATCCCAATCACTATCTTCAATGACGGTAGGTAAAGCTGAAGTTGCATGATTCGACATTGCTACTGTTGTCTTAGAAATCTTGTGATCAGTGGAGTGGTCGTCATCAGAGTCTTCCGAGTCGGGTATCTCATGCCACTCATCACCTGTGTCTAATCTAGATTTTTCAGGCTGAGAAGCCAGAGGTGAATCCCCGTCGCTCTCATCGCTCATCTGTAAGCTTGAATCTGTATCTTCATCAAGATCAGACGTTTCCAAAGATCCTTGAAGTATATTAGTGGCTGCTTTGCTCCCTCGTTTCTTCTTTAGTAGCTTCTCGACTTCTTTTTGCCCTCTCATCCGCAGAGTGAGTTCCTTCACAACATCTACCCATGTCTGCTCTGTCCTGCAGCTCGGACAAGTGCCACGAATTGGGATCATAGATTCTTCATCGCCAACTAAGAAATGCTTGCTCAGACAAGTTATGTGGGTGACAGCTGCGCAGGTAGGGTTCGGACAAATGGTGTATATGCCTCCTTCATGCTCAAGGTCGGTATGGCAGACCGCACATGATCCTTCTCGTTCAAAAATAGTAATATCTCTTCCTTTAATGACATGTTGTTTGTGTTTCTCATAGTCGATATTCAATGCATGTATACCGTGCTCTATCCCCTCATCCCTCTTCCTTTGATCATCCTCAGTACTAGCAACCTTAGGAAGGGTCAATGGCTGGTTAGGTGGGTAGTCTGCAATAATTGGAAAACTATCCCGAAGCTGGTCAGGTGCGATCTTAGACAATCGGTCCCACTCCTTGTGAAGGTCCTGCGCAAAGAATCGGACATCAAGTGGCCATCTCGAAAACGAAGGGACGCTAAGGAGAAGATGCAGGTTTGAGAGTAGCGATTTAACCGTGTGTCGAGGATTTTTAGGTTGCCCCGATCTCTTCTTTTGAGTTGCAAATGTAAGTCGGGATTCGGGTGGGATGTGTTGAGTTACATGAGGGTGTTGCCATGCCCATCTGCGAGGATGAAATTAGGGACAGTCCAGTATGGAGAAATTCACAACAATAGTAACAAGAAGAACCTGACCGCCTATCACAATCTATACAGAATTTCACTTGTAAAGCTCAATTCTGCCTTTTCTTGAAAAGATTGCAATGATCACGTGGTTTGATGACCTGAATCACGTGATATGACGAGCAAAGAATCGATGCAACTTACTCGAATTTCAACGCAGCAACCTGACTTGGAAACCCAGTAACAATACATCCCATCTCCCACGGTCGCAGGCTGTCTCTCTTGGTTCGGGCAGCACCGCCCTTGGCCAATCCATTGTGCTGGCGGAGACGGCGCACTGCACAACATCAGCAAAACATCCCGGTGGGCTGCACTTGTCGCGCGTGCGTACCTGGATTTGGCGTGGAGCCAATGTATAGACCTCTGCTGTGGTTGACGGTGGACCTGAGGAGATAGCAGCAATAAAACGCTGGAATTGGACGGTCGGGGGCCATCAAGACAAGTAAATTAATAATGGGCGGGCTCCGTTTAATACAGCAAGTTACGATAACCTGACCGTCAAGCTTGTCGTGGTTGTGTGCGGTCAGCAGTACTGTACGCTGTACGTTATTTTTAAGCTGCCGCGCCCGATCGGATCCCTGCGCGTCAGATGAACATCGAGGGTGTGTCTTGGTGGATAACAACCCTGGGCCCAGTGGCCGCCTCCTGCGAAGACCTCCCCAATTCAGCATTAGCAGCACCCTCCACATGGAGAGACATGGAAGGTACCGTAATATCCCAGATTTCCCAGATACGACACCGAACAATAAAGCGAACCCAGCCTCGCGCGTCGCTCAATGGGTTTGTCGGGAGATACATGAAATCGGCTGATGCTGCTTAAGATGTGTCTCGATCCGGGGCCTCGGATAGACCGATAGGAAAAGCACAGCGCAACATCGGAGTGATCATGCAAAATCCAACCCTAGCGCTGGCCCTTCGACGTCGACGCTGCGTCATTGGCTGCCCTCGTCTCCATCTTCCGGCCTGAGGCTCCGATCCCCCATGCATTATCAAATCCGCCAAAACGTTTCCGTGAATTTCGAGACTACCGCAACTGCCCATGGATCGCAGCTTGAGTCGTCCGGAATCCCGCATAAATCTATCTCAAACCGTAGATTGATTAATACATGTGCCCATCCCTGATTATATNCCCCCCCCTTTAAACATGCTGAGTCGCCGGTTCCCACGGCTATGAGTCTATCATTCTGCAGCGGCGAGAGAAGGTTGGATGCGGTTGGCTTGGCACAGAACAGGGCCAGGCGACGCCGGCTGCCACTAGCGACCTTCGTCGGGTGCCCAAGTTCTGGGGCCACGAAAGGGAATAATGGGAAGGTCCCACGACCCTCTCCGCCGCCGCTTCTTTTCCATACAGAATTCCTCACTCCTACAACCCTTCACCCTTCCCACAACGGCCTCGACCTACAACCGACTACTGACGGCGCAATCACCTGGATCCGCGCCTTGAGGAGGCTCAATCCATCCGCTGTACTATGCATTAGGGCCTTCGGGGTCTGCGCATCCGCTCTGTTCGATATCTGCGTGTCCTCACGAGGGGAGTTGGTCGGTTTCCAACATCTACCACCCCAGGCCCGTCTTCACCCTGTCCCAAAAATTATCACCACACCTCAATGTAGATGACGTCGATTGGAGCGATTTTTGGAGAAAGATTTCACGTATCAGGCATATTCATCCCGGCGTCCCTTTTTTCATAGCCTGTAAATATGGTCCATGTGCCATCGGCGTCGGGTGTGTCGAGTTCCAACATGCGAGCCTCACCAGCAGTTACAATAAACGGCAACGCATCATCTCGAGGTAAACTCACGGCAAACGGAAATGGACCAGGTAATCCCGCTTCCACTCCACTGCCTCTCAGTGCAATGCACTCCGCGCCTCTGGATCTGAGCAGCGTTGAGAGGAGGGGACAACCCACGGCTAGCCGAGAGTCGACCAAGAGGATTCGACCTCATGGACTCCAAGAAGCACCTACATACAGGCCTACCGAAGAAGAATTTAGGGATCCGTTCGAGTATATGAAGAAGATTTCCCCCGAGGCAAGAGCGTACGGCATCTGCAAGATCATTCCTCCTGATTCCTGGAAGCCTGACTTCGCGATCGATACCGAGGTATGCTACTTCACCCCTTCACTTTTACCAATCCCCCATAGATACGAACTTGTCACTTTGGTTTATTTACATGGTCGCACTGAATGCAAGCTAACTGCTGCCAGCGTTTCCATTTTCGCACTCGGAAGCAAGAGTTGAATTCGGTCGAAGGAAGTAAGTGAAGTCTAATCCCTCTACTGCTCGCAGTAGAATTGAGCAACACTTCGTCGCAGCATGATCCTAATCTATCTAATACAGGCACTCGTGCAAATCTCACCTACCTCGATCAACTAGCAAAGTTCCATAAACAGCATGGAACCAATCTAAATCGATTTCCCAGCGTGGATAAGCGACCGCTCGATCTCTACAAACTTAAAAAGGCCGTCGAAACTCGAGGAGGCTTTGAAAAGGTCTGCAAGCTGAAGAAATGGGCTGAAATTGGTCGAGATCTAGGTTACAGTGGAAAGATCATGTCTTCACTTTCAACCTCACTCAAGAATTCATACCAGAGGTGGCTTTTCCCATACGAAGAGTACCTTCGGCTTGCAAAGCCTGGCGTTCACCAACAACTAGAGTACGAGTATGGCGGGCCGCTCACTCCTTCACCAGCTGCTTCACCAATGCGGAATTCTCACCACCACACACCTTCGAGCTTGCGTGATTCTCCAGCAATACGGGCAAGCGATGCGCTCAATACCTCAGTGAATGGCGCACCGACGACAAACACATCAACACCTGCACCACCACCTGCACCCACACCAACATCAGCTCCAGCACCAGTCACTTCAGGGTTTACTCCTGTCAATGTTGGAGGATTCACTCCAGTTAACACTTCGCCAGCAACGTTCACCCCTGTCACGATTAATAGAAGGGAACGAGAAGAAAGCAATTTCACCCCTCCACGGCGGCCATTTGATAGTCCTATGTCTTCGGCGAAGAATACACCTGAATATCGACCATCTGGCCTTAGTTCAGCTGCGGCTGTGAATGGATTTGCATCGAACCCCCTGAAGCGCCAATTGAGTCACGATAGCATGAATTCCCGGAGAGACAGCCAACCCCCAGAGGAGAATAGTAACAGCGAAAGCGGTGGACGACGTAGCAAACGATTGAAAAAAGGTAAAAATATTTTCTGTTATAATCCAATGCTAAATTGCAACCAAATCTGGCGAAATCGGAATATCCATCTTAATAGATCCTGGGCCGATACCCATCTTCATTTGCGTGATCTCGGCTAATGCGCCTGTAGAAGCAGTTCCGACAGTCGCCGGGTCGCACATGACGCAGTTCCGCCCCCGACCCCTTAGAATCCCTGGAGAGCGTGGATCATCAAAACCTGGTGAGGTAAGCATCAAAACTCCCGCAACTTACTATTAGATTATCCACTGAGACATTACTAGAAATGTGAGCACTGCGGGAAGAATGAGGATCTAGGAAATTTATTGATTTGTGATTCTTGTGACTATGGTTATCACATGTATTGCCTAGATCCTCAAGTTACCCAGAAGCCGGATCGCGATTGGCACTGCCCGAGATGCCTTGTTGGCGATGGACAATTTGGCTTTGAAGAAGGAGGGATCTATTCGCTGAAACAGTTCCAGGAGAAAGCGGCAGATTTCAAAGAGGGATACTTCCAGAACAAGATGCCCTTCGATCCAGTCCTAAATTGTCCACGACCAGTTACTGAAGACGACATTGAAAGGGAATTTTGGCGCCTCGTTGCTAGTTTGGAAGAGACCGTCGAAGTTGAGTATGGTGCAGACATACACTCTACTACCCATGGCAGCGGCTTCCCTACGATCGAGAAGCATCCTCAAAATCCTTACTCCACAGATCCATGGAACTTGAATATCATGCCCTTGCACCCTGAATCTCTATTTAGACATATCAAGTCTGATATTTCGGGCATGACAGTTCCCTGGCTCTACGTTGGTATGATTTTCTCCACCTTCTGCTGGCATAACGAAGATCACTATGCCTATTCTGCCAACTATCAGCACTTTGGTTCAACCAAAACTTGGTATGGAATTCCTGGAGAGGACGCAGAGAAGTTTGAAAACGCCATGAGAGAAGCCGTTCCAGAATTGTTCGAAACTCAACCAGACTTACTTTTCCAGCTAGTTACCTTGTTAACCCCAGAACAACTTAAAAAGGCGGGCGTGAGAGTATATGCTCTAGACCAACGAGCGGGTCAATTTGTTATCACATTTCCCCAGGCCTACCACGCTGGGTTTAACCACGGTTTCAACTTTAATGAGGCAGTTAACTTCGCACCAGCTGATTGGGAGCCATTTGGCGATGCAGGAGTGGAGCGATTACAACAGTTCAGGCGTCAGCCATGCTTCTCGCACGACGAACTTCTTTGGACCGCAGCAGAAGGGTCTGGATCCGCTGGTAATGTTACCATCCACACGGCAAAATGGCTTGCTCCCGCATTAGAACGTATGCGTGACAGAGAGCTATTACAAAGGAGAAATTTTCTCGAAAAGCACAAGGCTATCGAACATCCTTGTATCGTCACAGATATTGTTGAAGGTGCCGGCCCTCGTTGCCACATTGACTTCCTAGTCGATGATACAGAAGTGCCCGAAGAAGAATATCAATGCACATATTGCAAGGCGTACGCATACCTCTCCAGATTCAAATGCAATACGAGCGGAAAAGTTATGTGTCTTCTTCACGCAGGAAGCTTCGAATGCTGCTCTATTCCAGAAGAACAGCGATATTCTGGAAAAAATCACACACTGTATTATCGCCGAACAGAAGAGGCGATCGATAACGTCCATCAGAAGGTAGCTGACAAGGCCCGGTTACCGCAGCTATGGGAAGACAAGTACGAGAAGTTACTTGAAGAAGAACCAGTTCCGTCACTCAAGAGCTTACGCAGCTTACTCAATGAAGGCGAGCGAATTCCGTATGAGCTTCCTTCTCTGCCTACTTTGAAAGCTTTTGTCGATCGTTGCAATGAATGGGTAGAAGAAGCCACCAACTACATTGTTCGAAAGCAACAAAATCGTCGAAAGAACGAAAAGGCATGGCGCAAAGGGAGTAAGGCCGCTGAAATGGAAGAGAGAGATCGCGAGTTGCGAAAGGTTGAAAACGTTCATAAACTCCTGGTGGAAGCTGACAGAATTGGTTTCGAATGCCCTGAGATCACGCAGCTACGAGAACGAGCTGAAGCAATCAAGGCATTCCAGTTCGACGCCCGCATTGCAATAGAAAATACTATGCTACGCGAAACTCATGATTTTGAGGAGCTATTGGAATTAGGCCGCACGTTTAATGTCGATATGCCAGAACTAGAGAAGCTTGACAAGATTGTCCAGCAGATGAAATGGAACGACCGAGCTAGGGAAAGCCGCGGGACATTCCTGCATCTAAAAGATGTAGAAGAGCTTATAGAAGCGGCGACCAAGCTTGAGATTTCAGAGTATAACGAACACCTAGTCCATTACAAAGCTCAACACACGGCTGGTATGACTTGGGAGGCGAAAGCGAGGGAGCTCATCAATGCTGAAGTCGTCCATTATCCCCAGCTTGAGGCGTTGTCTGCTCAAGCTCAAGCTGCCGCGGTTCCAGTATCAGCTGAGACGTTGGCTGCCGTTGATCAAATTTTGAACAAGCAACGTGAGGCGCATAGACAAATTATCTCGCTTTGCGAGCGGAGCAAAGATCTAGATTATAGCAAACGGCCGAAGTATGCCGAAGTTCGAGAAACTATGGAACACCTGGCGGAGCTTAACAGTAAGCCCAATGGTACATTAGATCTGGAAAAGGAGCTTAAGCGTCATGAAGACTGGATGCGAAAAGGGAAGAAGCTCTTTGGCAAAGCGAATGCACCATTGCATATCCTCAAGTCCCATATGGAATACGTGCTCGAACGGAACGTAGATTGTTTCGATATCACCTCGGATAAGCCCAGGCTCCCTGCTGAACCTGCTTCTAGAGAGCCAAGTCCCGCAGATGGAAAGATGCACAGCTGGGAAGATCCACGCTTCCGTGAAGTCTTCTGTATATGCCGTCGAGTTGAGGCGGGTATGATGATTGAATGTGAACTTTGCCATGAATGGTAAGAGCCGGTTGATAAAATCCAATTAGTGTATCAATTACTAATTTTACACAGGTATCATGGTAAATGCTTAAAGATTGCTCGAGGAAAGGTAAAAGATGATGAGAAATACACCTGTCCGATTTGCGACTGGAGAGTTCGTATTCCCCGTGATGCGGCTCGACCCAAACTCGAGGACCTGCAGACTTGGCAGGATGAAATTCCAAATCTTCCCTTCCAGCCAGATGAAGAAGATCTGCTTGAAAAAATAATCAATAACGCACAGGAGTTCCGAAACCATGTTGCACCATTTTGCAATCCTGTCATGGCAACAGCGGATGAGTCCGAGACTCAGCGATTTTACCTTCGCAAAATTGAGGGAGCAGAGATCCTTCTAGCGTATGAAACAAACTTCTTCCGACAGGAACTCCACAAATGGTCTCCCGTGGCTCCAGACCCTCCGCCTGTACTTGAGTCTTCGAAATCGACGCGAAAGCCAAGACCTACAAAGTTACAAAAGCTCATGGCCACTTTTGGAGTTAGCGATCCTGAAGCCCTCCCTCAAAATCTCCGTACCAAGCCTCACAACTTCAAACGCAAGTCCAGCGAGCCCAGCTCTAGTCGTCCTCAGCCACTTCAGCCTGCACCAGGTCGACCTGACCCTAGTACTCCTACTACACATACTTTCCCGCCAGCAAGCTCTCAGGCAATAAATCATCATGGACCTGTCTTATCTGGTATGCCAGGAGGGGAGCAACCACACCCTGCTGCTCACCCCTATCCTACCTATGGCGAACCACATTTCTGCATTCCAAGTGCTCCCAATCCCGCAACCAATCCAGCTTTTACCCCTCACGCTTACATGCACAATGCTCCTCTCCATAGCACAACATTTGGAGGCACAAGTCCCAGCCGTCCTGCAATATTCAACGAAGCCGGTTTCGCACGGATTGAAGCATCAGCTAATGAAAGCCCAGTACGAGATACTTTCAACAGCAGTACTGGTTCTCATGGTGCTATGGCAGGAGGTTCAGGGCAGGATGTCGAAAAGATGTTCAATACTTATACAAATCAAGGAGATGAAGATGAAGTACAGCCACCCAGTGGATCTGCACCGGGGAAAGATACTGTTATGACAGATGCAGCGGATGTAAAGACCGAAAAGACGGGTGACTCAAAGTGGGATGGAGATGACGACATGGAAATGTTTGTGGATGCACCTTGATTGATTGATTGACTGACGACACACCCTATCACTTTAGTGGCAACTTTTCTTCTTTTCCTTGTCTGCATTCTCATCAGATGGTGTTAACACAATTCTAGAAGGGGAGGCGTTCATCATGCATTGTTTTATATGTTACACTTATCTGTATCATATTGTTTTATCCTTTTTTTKGTTTCTTTTTATTTGGTCATATATAAACATGGAATTGCGGTGGCGGTGTTAAAAGAGCATTAATTCATTTTCGGCTCGATGGAGGGGGAGTATGGCTTTGGTATGGATCTCATCTGACAGGCACGTTCGTCTTTAAGCATTCTTCGCTGTGTGATACAACACGCCTTGGAATGGCTGGTTTATTTGGAATGGGTGTAACTATTATAGCTATTACATACAAAATTAGCGTATAGAAAAATGTTATGGACTTTTAGAATAGGTGGAGTGTGCCTAGAGAGATTTTTATTTTTTATATTTTTTAATCCCGATTAGGGTCATATATTGTTGCCGCCATACATGGTTAGGTTTGTCTAATATCTCGCTCTCTATTGACGCGCAGACTTTCAGGATCGTTTCAATGGATTTACTAACTATTCTTCCTGGCTATTTGAATTCAATCTAATTCTAGCAACTTCAGTCGGTCAATTGATCAACAGTGAATGTTTCAATGGCATTCTTATCACTATATATATATATAGCCACATTGACATTAAACAACAACTACAAGCAATCCTAATACTTTGCTTGTAACAAGCTGTCGATCAGACAGCGGCAAGAGTAAAAGCGGGAACAGCTTGTTCGTCAGATACGCAGAACTAATCCCCGACATGAGATCACACCTCTTTTTTTTCTCTCGTGCTATATTTGTCATGTATATTTACTTGCTCTCGATTTGACGCTGTCGTTGTCGATTCTCGATTAGTTGTCGTCAAATCTTGATAGCAGGATTCAATAATCTTTCAAGACTGGCAGATGTGTGCTTCAAACCTGTTGGAGCTTCCTTGCTATGATAGAGTTGGTATTTAGATCATCTGAAAGACCATAGTACCAATATCGTCTCTCGTTGCGTTGGTTGGTCTCTGGAATGTTGCGAACTTTCTATTTAAAGAAATGTCGACGGACGTCAGTTATTTCAATCATTCTGAAACACATTCCACCTTGGATACAAAAGAAATCCAAATAACCCCTAGGTTTATATTTCTTTTGCTGTCTGTATATTTTACACTTGTTCGGGCTTGTGCTCGTAGTTGGATGGGTGCTTGTCTTTGGGAAACGAAGGTTGTCTCTTTTATTGCAACTCTTAATTCACCCAAATCTTTTAGTGATTCATTCACTGAACTGAGTTAAGTTATATATTCAATTTATCCGCCATTGAGCTTGTTTATATCCCACTGGATATTCGTTCTCTTCTTTTATACCATTTCATACCTATTCCATAGAGAAATAAGTTATTTTGCTATCTTTTTTTATTATCCAAACGCCCAAACCAGCACTTGCTACCATAAACGGTCCAGAGATGGGATCAAAAAAGAGAGAAACTGTTGAGGAGAAGATGGCAAAAGGTCTCGTAACACTATATGCAGATGACCTAGCGGCTCCAAAACTGTTACCTAGTATTTGGGCCACTACACCTAGCCAAACTAAGAAAGCGAGGCACTCCGTCAAGGGAGATGGCTGTACCTCAAAGCCTAGCGATTGTTCTGAGAAAGTCATATCAGATCCGACGCTTGGTTCTTCAGTAGAGAAGAAGGAAAATGGTCCCAGCTTCTGTGATCCCCTGAAAGAGGAGAAATTTTCCATATCGAATAGCTCACCATCAACTCCTGAACCAGATTTAAATACTATGGATCAAGTAAACGATGTCTCCACAACGCCTGAATCAGAGTCTTTACAGAATGGCTCGCCACAGGCCCAAGATGCCAATATTGATCCTGGTCATGTTGCCAATGATAGGGAAGCAACGTTCGATCTCCGCACTGAATGGATTGGAACGAGCCCCTTTTGTACAGATCAGTGTGTGGAAATGCAACTCAACGTAAGTGGATATCTCTTTTACAGCACTCGATAGATTTTTTATTCGATTTGATTGATACTGGAATATCCTGGGATCTTTGACTAATTGTTCAAATCTTCAGGGGGATCTCGACAAACTCATTCTTTACCGTGAAGCTATTGTCCGTGATATTGCTTCTTCACCCTATGATCCCATCTTTTACCTGGAATTGAGCCGATGTGATTGCAAGCTAGGCTTTCCTGATATAGGAGTGGCATCAGCTCATAAGTCACTGCTCCTTGTTCAAGCAGGGCTTAATATATTTGCAGAAATAATACCACCGAATTCGTGGCGCATAAATATCCTGAAATGCTTGGAGATCAGACTTTGCCGTCCTTCAATAGAGATGATAAATGATGAGCTTCAGTACCTTCATATCAGCACATACCGCCAGCTGCTCCATGGACTTATCGGTTGTGCAGCTTACTGGGACGGGCTTCTTGTAGTGAAGGAAGCTCTCACGCTCTTTCCCGACGATGCAGAGTTACTTGAGATTAGAAGGCTTCTCAACGAATTATTCAAAGAGCGGCACAATGAGTTGACACAACAGGGAGCTACGGATGACATCGTCGCATTGACTAGAACGGGGAAAATTTTTCAAAAGCCGTATCCTTGGCTAGACAAAAGGCTAAATTATAGGACACCAGAGTTATTGAAGCAAATCAACAAGAGTTTGGCGTCGAGTCCATGTGAACTAAAACCCACAGTATTTACCCAGCACACTAATGGATCCGACATAACTGAAGGAGATATTGATGGGAGCAAGAATCCACAAGATTTGGACATAGGACCGTTAGGTCTATTTGCTACCAGGGATATCAAAGAAGGAGAGATTATCTTAGAAGACCATACTGTTACTGGTATCTCGGATGTGCCATCAAGTGCACTCAGACATTGTGATGCTTGCCATGCGTCACTCATTATCCCCTTCATCCATCCCTCAAAGATTATTCGACCGAACTGCTGCAAAGGTGTAGCATATTGCAGCCAGAGCTGCCATGACACAGCTATGAAAAAATATCACCCAATCCTTTGCGGCAAAGAATGGTTTTGGCTCTATTTCGCAGCTAATCGAAGATCTAGCAATAGCAAAGGTCCTGAAGATAAATGGCGGCCCATTATGTTTTTACGGATTATAGCAATCATCATAACTGATATGAAACTCCAAGCTGAAAAGACTGGCCAAGCACCACATCCACTCCAACATGATCTACTTGCCCGGATGGCCGCCAATTACCCATCGGCAGACAAACTTGTCCCTGATGTAGATCATGATTGGCAATACTTTGAAAACATTGTAGCCCCGACTCGAATTCTCATCTCCCTTGGTGTCGACATATTCGCAGCCAAAGGAATCGGTCCTGAGATCGTGCAGACAATATACTGGAGGTTAGAGAACAACTCGAACATGTCGACCGTTTCTCTGCCTATTCAAAGACACAGAAATCTACAAGTTTCAATTGTGAAGCCTGGTGATAGGAACCAAAATGATACCCTTAAGATGACAATCGTCAATCTTAACCCATATTACCTCTTTTTCAATCATAGTTGTGAACCTAATGTCAACTGGCATGGTGCACCACCAAATCCTTTTGTGAATATAAAATGGTTGAAGGGCTTAGGGAATAATATGATCAAGCCCGGATCGAGTACCGTCATTTGTATGGCAGCTAATGATATCAAGAAAGGAGAAGAGTTGAAGATTAGCTATATTGGTGATCCTAAGTGCAAAAATAATGAGCATGGCAGACAAGGAAGGAAGTATTGGTTGAAAAAGTGGTTCGAGAACGGCTGCGGATGTGCTTTGTGCGAGAAGGAGAGACGAGAAGAGGATAACTTTGGAAATGAAGAATGAGGTTGGATTAATGGGGTTAATTAAAATACACCAGGTAGATGCCATCTGGATACATGCCCTTGCTTTGAAGATTTCCCTTTCATAAATTACAGCTTTTATCTTGCTATTTCAGAAATAGGCGGTCATTTTTTGGACTTTACTCTGCATCATCATCACCCTTTGATTTAGGATTTCGTGTTAGCCTCATTCTCTATTTCAAACCAAGTCTGCAGCTTTATTGGTAAAATACATAGTAGGCTGCAAATCGAGCAATATAATTAATCAGGGAAATATTTCTCATCATATTCATTTGTAGGACGATTTGAATCACTGTATACCCATGTCATACAAGTTCTAGGTCTCCAAATCACAGCGAATATTTTTGTGAATTTCCGCATGGAATGAATACAGTACATACTATACATGGAGGGCATTCATTTCCCAGGCCATTAAAGCAGGCCTTGCTTTTGCAAATCATAATACACTTTTTCGGGCATCACATTCCCCTCAGCATCCTCCATTTGTACGACGCTACCCTCATCAACTTTATTCTTCTTCTTTTCCCTCTGAATCTTATCCCAGAGTTTAAGGGCATCCTCAAGCCCTGTAATTTCTCTGAATAGAGTTGTATTGGTAATTCCCAGGCACTTTAGTCCGTAGATATGACGTGCCTCATTGAAATGCTTATCAAATGCTCGTCTGCCCATGTAGACGTAATTACCGCAAATTTCGCACTTGAATTCTACACCGAGACCGTGAAGCTTATAAAGCCAGAAAGGTATAGGCTTGCCGTCCCAAGCCAGTGGCAACTTCAGAGGGTTATAAATCTTCTCGTCCCCATCGGACTCACTATCTGACTCATCCTTGGTTGCAGTTGACGATTCAGCAAATAGCGCATCCAGCTCCATCTGGCGTTCTCTCTCTGTCATTCCTTGCTTTCGCTCCACATTGACCCTGGTATCATTTCTCTCCTGCGACATGGCTGCAGCAAGACATCTAACCCGATTCTCACGTTCAGCAATCGCACGCTCTTTTAATCGCCATGTGCTTGTGGTCGGTCTTGTAGGGTCTTCTGTAACTCCTCCAGCTTCTGCTTGACGTGCTACTCTCGCTTCCGCGGCCCGAATGTGTTTCTTTCCACTTAGATGACCTTTGTATACATTCTCATTTTTGAACTCTTTCTCACAGTCTGCGCACCATATATTATCACCACTGGCACCGTTCGCTTGGGACTGAACCTCAAGTGTCCATCCTGGAACTTCGTTGTTCGCCCATGCCTTCTCAAACTCCTCGTCGAATGAGCGGAAGAGCTTATCGAGATTTTCTAGTGGTCGTGTTCGCCGTATGAAGCTCTCTAGGTAGCCAGCTAGCTCGCCAACATAATTGAAGTACACATCCGTCATTTTATCGAGTCGCTTGATATTGCATTGTGGTGGAGTAAAGACATCAAAGTTGTCGAGATATTGTAGGTATGTAAGACGCTTGATATTAGGAAGGTTGAGATAAAATTCATGCATTGTCGTCAAATCTAAGAATCTGCCAAAGGCCTCTTCACCTGTAAACATGTTGTCTACTTCGGAAGTTGTGTTCTCTCCTTCACCAGGCGCCTTCTTCTTATACGCCTTTTCTAAATTCTCCACTGGCTCATTGGGATATCTTTGATGAAAAGATTTGATCTCTGCCAGTTCTTTATAGAAAGCTTCTAATGGTTCACCGGTTGATACAGCCTGAATTTCCTTACTTCGAGATCCATCCGCATCTTTGTAGATTTCGAGTAGCCTTTCGGACTGCCCCTGTATTCGGTCAAGGAAGCTTGCTATTTGGTGGTCACGGTTTAATCTCTCTCGTACCTAATATATTGTGTCAGTTTGTGATAATTGTCAAGTGGCGAGCTTGTGAATACCTACATGTCGTGGTTCTTCAACGATTCGATCAGCAATTCCCTGTTCGAGCCGCTCGAGATCCTCATGGAGGAATCTCTGTTCTTCTAGAATCATTTTACCACCTATTAATACTTTTCAACCTATATATATAGGGCCTGCGCGACAAATGGGATTTCTGACACTTTGTGAGTGCTGTGTTGGTGGAGATTGAAACGCTGATTGATACCGAGGAACGCTGAGGCTCTGAAAGTTTTCGCGCCACCCAATCAGCCGCGCGCCTCACGATTGCCACTAGTATTTTGAGAGCCTTGTTCAACTTCAAATCTTAAACCACCCGTAACCAAAAAACTTTATACCCACCAAACCTTTTCTGAAACAATTTAAAATCATGGCTGAGGGAATAGATCGCAAAGCGGACGAGCGGCTAGAGTTCACGACCTCTCAGGATGTCACAGTGGCTCCTACTTTTCAGGATATGCACTTGAAAGGTATGCTACTAACTGCGAATTGCTATGAAGCACTACTAATGAGATTATAGAGAACTTACTTCGTGGAATATATGCATATGGCTATGAATCTCCATCGGCTGTCCAGTCTCGTGCTATTGTTCAGATTTGCAAGGGACGAGATACTATTGCGCAAGCGCAATCTGGTACTGGTAAAACAGCTACGTTCTCAATCAGCATGCTCCAAGTTATCGACACTGCAGTTCGGGAGACTCAAGCTCTTGTTCTTTCGCCTACACGAGAACTTGCGACCCAGATTCAATCAGTTGTAATGGCATTGGGAGATTATATGAACGTTCAGTGTCACGCTTGTATTGGAGGCACAAACGTTGGGGAGGACATCAGGAAGCTGGATTACGGTCAACACATCGTATCCGGTACCCCAGGACGTGTTGCCGATATGATTCGTCGACGCAATCTCCGAACCCGACACATCAAAATGCTGGTTCTTGATGAGGCCGATGAATTGTTGAACCGCGGTTTCAGAGAGCAAATATACGATGTGTACCGCTATCTCCCCCCGGCGACCCAAGTTGTGGTGGTTTCTGCAACTCTCCCATACGATGTGCTTGATATGACGACGAAATTCATGACTGATCCAGTTCGAATTCTTGTTAAGCGTGATGAGTTGACTCTGGAGGGCCTGAAGCAGTACTTTATTGCTGTTGAAAAGGAGGAATGGAAATTCGATACACTCTGCGATCTTTATGATACCCTTACTATCACACAAGCAGTTATTTTCTGCAATACGCGAAGAAAGGTGGATTGGTTAACTGACAAAATGCGTGAAGCCAACTTCACGGTTTCTTCAATGCATGGAGAAATGCCTCAAAAAGAGCGAGACAGCATTATGCAAGACTTCCGCCAAGGAAATTCGAGAGTGCTCATCTCCACTGATGTTTGGGCTCGTGGTATTGATGTTCAACAAGTCTCGCTAGTTATCAACTATGACTTGCCCAGCAACCGTGAGAACTATATCCACAGAATTGGTCGCAGTGGTAGATTCGGACGAAAGGGTGTGGCTATTAACTTTGTTACGAGTGAAGATGTCAGAATTTTGCGTGATATTGAGTGTAAGTCTTCCATTGATACTGAACTTGTAGTTCTCTACTAACAACAGTTAGTATATTACTCAACACAAATTGACGAGATGCCAATGAACGTTGCGGATCTTCTGACATAGTCGATATGGATTTCCTATCTCAGAACAAAGCAAATACCATAAGTGGCGCCGGTCCATCGGCATTTCGCGGCAATAGTGTACGTGGGAGGAAAGGGATATGGTCAATAAAAGTAAGGATGAATACACTCACATCAGCTCTGATATTTGCTTACCTTTTTATGTCGCTACTAGATCAAAATGAAATTGGATTACCTACCAAAGTTTCTGTAATTCATAGGCAAATAGGTCACTGATATTGGTTGGGCGTTATAGTATCGGCAAGTTTTACGTTCTTCGAGACATGAGCCTATTCAATGTACTCTTAAAGAAAAGGCGCTTATCGTGGAGTTCGTCATTAAAAACACCTTATTTGAGGTCACAAATATCTTGTTGCACACCAATTTGCGGTCTATCTTTTAACGTGGCTGAAGCCCTACGACTGCTAACCTAATATAGTCTGTTCATTTAGGATTGAAACATTACGGTATCTATGCTCTGCCTTAATAATCAACGCAGAGCTGCATGACTACAATCTAGAACCACTAGGACATTCAACAGCTAAGGTAAATGATATTTTTATTTCCTTCTATGAGGTATGTCTATGAGCACAGGACCACCAGCCTTAGTGATGATCAAACCAACGCCAATACAGCCAGCAAGATGGCCCAAGGCTGCACTATGCAACCAATCTCGTGTAATGCCACCCCGCCAAATGATGTCCTTCTTAAGCAAGCATTTCTAGGTCCATTTCTGTACCGCAGTTCCTCCCTTCTTGAATTCAGGAACCTCACTAAGAACTAGACTCCTGTCTGTGTGATCTTTATTGGGGAATGTCGTAGCTAGGACCCAAGGACGCTCGTTACTGCTAGGACTCGCCCTAGAGATAAATTCATACACATCACCGATAGTATGGGTTGTGTTAAAACGAACAGGAAGGCGTGTCCCGTTTGCTAACTGAATACGAAGAGATATGACCGGTTGAGAGGAATCGACATCAACGGTAGGAGGTACGGCTGTCTGAGATGGTGCGGCCATTAGAGAAGCCGCCGGAGGTGGAGGAGCAGTGGATGGTCCTGGTCCTGGCGTGGGGCTACCTAGTCTTTGTCCTTGACCCGAGAATGGCTTGTAGACCTTTGGTGACGGTTTGTAGTTTTCATCATGCTTGTTTAATTGAACATCAACTGGTTGGTCTGGCCTGACATTCATAAGATGCAGAGGGGCACGTCCCTGCCGAATCATCTGCAAATCCGCTGCGTTTCGAGGATCATCGAATCGATGTAACGGCCCATCCTCAACACTGAAGCCATCTTCCCAAAGATGAAGAACTCTAGTCTGCGTTGGACCGGAATCTGGAACCGATGGAGTTGCGCTTGGGATGATTTGAGAAGGGGCATCATCACCACCTAATGTTTGACCCGAACCACGAAATCGTGTTGGCGCTGCAGCAGGTGCTTGTGTTCCTTGTCTTGGAGTATTTCTTCAAAGAAATTAGAACTAATCATAATATGTCCAAAGCATATACTTACGCTCTTGCTTTCTTTAATATGTCGTCAACTAAGCTTCTTGGATCATTTCGTCTTGGAGGATCTTGAACTGCCAATCCTGACTTCTCTCCTCCAGCAAATAGATCTCTAGGCTGCTTTCGGTGATCGTCTTCATAATCCGAGTCGTCAGAGTCGTCATCATCGTGTCCATGACCAGAGTCGCCTCCTTGATTGTAAGAACCTAGAGTAGCAATCCCTCGTCTGGGTTGATGTTTAGGTTTTGAACTAGATGCAGCGCTAGGCATGGAAGACTGTGGCGCTGGTCGTCCATCAAGCGTTCGAGGGCCTGTATAAGGCTCTTCCTCTTCTTGAGCTTCCTCTACAATCTCTTCTTGTGATGTGTAAAATTCGGTAGCAGCACTAGAAAGATCCCAACGATTGGCAGCAAGGAACTGTTGCGCCTGCAAAATTAAAATTGTTAGTATAGCGAATATGTTATTTGATGGAGTAGGAACATACATCTGCGGGGGATGCGCCAGTGAGATCACAGAACTCTTGAATAAGCCGGTCGTGGTTAGAATCGGCCATGATGAGACCTCAAGACTTGTATATCAACGACTAAATCTATCAGTATCTCGAAATTGCAGATAACAAGCAGCAAATTATCCAGTGGCGGCGAAAGTAAGGTTTCTAGAAGTTACACCTGACAAACTCAAATCATAAGGCAGCTTCTAGGAACGTCATCCCCACACTAAGCGGGCGGTAGCTACTTTGTTCCTGATGTTCTAGGCACACATGCATCCAAGATCGGAGTGCTTTAACTAGTGATTTGCTGCTTCCCCATCAACTTTGTCTTCTGCGAATCTATCTCTGCTGTTGCAATATATCAGCTTGCTTCTACGCAGGTATTATACGATTGACCATGTCGTCGGATGAAAGGCCTAGCAACTTGACGGAATCCTCAATTACCATAAGGTCCGACAGCGAACAGTATTCCGGTAACAATGACACTTCTCCGTCTCCCGCATCTTCCTCTAGCTCTCCTGCTATGATTCTATATAAGCCACCTACTATCTGGGGAATAATACGTGGTGCCGCCATAAATCTGGTTTTGCCATTCATCAATGGACTCATGTTGGGATTCGGGGAGCTATTCGCACACGAGGCAGCTTTCAGATTAGGGTGGGGCGGTACGAAGGTAGGCATTCTAAAGCTTTTGTTTCTGAGTGACAAGATAAAAGGAATCTATCAGTTTTCTTGCTTGTTTTCGTCATACAAGCTTGGTTCTCCTTGAGGATGGTTGACCCTATGCTAATGATCGGTCTGCTCTAGGTCTTCCCCAGTTCCAGGAATGCAAGAACAGTAGGGCCAGGTATTGAAGTTCGCGAGTCATCAACAAGCACAAGAAGAGACAGGCAGTTAGATGATATCACGAGCTTGGAATGAAAAGTTATATTGGTCGAGCGCATACCAATGGCGTTTGGGGAGCTGTATATTATAAGAAAACACCGTGGTTTAAGTTTACACTATTGATTCGGAAAATAAAACTAGCTCTATGAGAATTATGATACTCCTGATATATTAAATTGAGAGAATCAAAATATATATCTTATTAAATCTAGAAGTTGAGAATCTGTATGCAGGTGATTGAGCCAGCCTGTATAGCCTACCAGTGAGCCGTTTCTAGTTGTAGGAAATTCAATTGTTCTAGCAGATTAAAGAATTTTTGAAGCCCTCAAATACTCCCTCAAAAATAATTTGATTGTTAAGTCATCTAGAAGTTTATATTCGTTCTCGTTGTTCTACAGCCGGTAAATTAATTATCCCTTAGAATCCCGAGGTATTGACGCTAGCACAAAATTGTGCAAGAATCAACCTTAAACGCTGCGCGCAATTGTGCCGTCTCCAAAATTATTTGACAACCATCGTGGCTTGCCAACAAAGACGACGATGATCCCCAGCAGAGGCCTACGGCGGGCAGGCCAATCTGTAGGCATAGGTCGACGGGGGTTAAGGCCAATTCCAATTAGACAAGTTAGTTAAACCCATTTTGCGGGCCTGAAGCTTTTAATTGACTCTCCGCTTCTAGTTCTCTTCACATATACAAAATGGTCCCATTAGAGGGAATTCAATTCTTTTAACAAGTAACTCTTCGATTTCGCGTGCATTTAGAGGCTCTCAGTTTGCTTCGACCAGTGTTTTAATACCAAGCTCAGCTGGAGCAGTCCGATTTCTTTCATGGCCATCCTTCACACGATCCGCCGATCCTCCTCCAACTCCTATAGCTACGAAAGTAGAAGAAGCTGCTGCTCCTCTCACATCGACACCAGCCTCTACGGCACCAATACCAGAAATCACTTCAGTACCGGAAATCACATCCTCCTCTCTCGAGCAAGCGACAGAGTTCAGCTCAGATGCATTACATCAAATACCAGAACAGATAGGATATTTGAAGTCCCTCGGACTGGAATATGGATGGGGTCCAACCTCAGCGATGGAATACATCCTAGAACATGTCCACGTCTACGCAGGAACACCTTGGTGGGCCTCAATTGCTCTCACAGCGGCGCTTGTGCGAGTGGTTATGTTGAAGCCATACGTCGACGCAGCATCCAACTCCGCCAAACTAGCAACGGTTAAACCGATCATAGATCCCATACGGAATGAAATGACACAGGCACGGGTTGCGGGGGATACGACGAGGATGATGTCTCTGAGACAGGATATCACCAGGATTAATAAAAGAGCCGGTATCCAGACATGGAAGAGCTTCGTACCCCTCGTTCAAGTGTTTGCTGGTTTCGGAACCTTTATTCTTCTGAGAGGCATGGCAAAACTTCCAGTCCCTGGCCTGGAAACTGGCGGAGCGTTATGGTTCTATAACCTCACGTATCCGGATCCCTATATGATTATCCCCGCTACAACAGCTGTCGTGCTTCATTTTGTGATGAAGGTATGTCCTATTATTCTACGTCTCCAACCCAACACTCTTCACTTAAAAGAACCATACCATCTAACATAACCTTAATTCCAGCGTGGCGGCGAACAAGGTGTATCAGTCATGTCCCCCGGCATGAAGAAATTCTTCATGTACGGCATGCCAGCCATCAGTTTCGCATTCACATGGTGGCTCCCAGCAGCCGTCCAAATCTCCTTCTTCGTCATGGGTATAACAGGATGGATGCAATCCATCCTATTCCAGAACCCAGCTTTCCGCCGTACCTTTGGCATGCCCGCCTTACCTACAGGTAGTACAGGTGCAGGTGGTCCAAACAGTCCACAGTACAAAGGACACATAAATATCCGCGCTTCTTCTCCCCTCGAGAGCCAGTCTAGTGCGGTCCAGGCGTCGAAGCCGAAGGGCGTTGTCGATGGTGCTTTGAAGGACATCATGAGTACGTATCAGGGGGCGAAGCAGAGTTTGTCTGAAGTAACTGGCAAGGGCAAAGATAGTCTGGAAAAGAGAAGACAGAAGAGTGAGCGAGAGGCTGCGGAGAGGTATGAGGCCAAGAGACAGGCGGAATTGAAGAAGCAAGCGTGGGAGAAAGAAAATCAACGGAGAGCAGAAAGGGCTGCAAAGAAGTTGAAGAGAAAGTAGAGAGATATCGTGGCGTGGCATGACTAGACACACTCCCCACATCTGCTAGATTATATGCAGGGCTACTTCACTGTACACATTATGTATTGTATACTTGTAGACTACTTGTTAAATGGGGATTTTGGATATTATCACTTCTCAATTGTTTGGTGATTGCATGGTCATCGTATAACTGCTACGCTGTTGCTTCAATTGATGCTAATGTACGTGAAGAGTGGTATCTCTAGATACAAGCAATGACATGAAACTGCCTCACACAAGTCGTGAAGGAGAAACAAGCCATAGAGGAACAGTCGAAAATCTAAGCGACTTTCAATATGATACAGGATAAAGCGCCCAGCACTCGTACTGAACTGATCCAGCAAATAGGAATACCAACATCCAATCGATGTTTATGACTAGCATAAAACACGATAAGATTTAGGTTCAGTAAGTTGAAAAATCAAAAGAAACAATCAGCAGTAGCAAAAGGTAAGGACTCGCAATTGAATAGCTCTGAGTGAGCAGGGACAATTCCCGTAGAATAAGTACATAGCCACAAGCACTATCTCTAGCCTCAACGTGGATGAAACATCTATTACTGATTGCAGAAATAATTAAGCAATCTCACAGTTGAGGAGAATAATACAACTGTTAAGCATGACTAATGCTGATGACCGTGTCTCTTGTGCTTAGCAGCAGAGACGGTAGGGGCAGGGATGGTAACAGTTGTTGTTGTACCGATAGAGATAGTGACAGTCTCCTCGACCATGAAGATTTCCTTGACGGTGTGGCCGCTTGTCTCATATGCAGTGCTAAAGAAGCTAACAGTATCGGTGGGGATAACGACAGCATTGACATTTCCTCCAGGCTTGGTAAGAGTTGGACTTGCAGCGCTAGCCGTGGTTGCATAGAAGACATTCCCAGGCATGAATGTGCCTGATGATGCAACGGCTCCAGCAGAATAAGATAGAGTCGCTGGCTGGGCTGCTGGTGAGGCTGTCGCAGTGGCCCTTCCCTCCTGAATCTCTTGGGCATAGCCAGGGCCGTTGGCAATGACGACATTTCCTGGCAAACTAGTCGATGGGCCAGCTATTTTCTCATTCTGAAGTGCCGCAGGGACATCGATCTGGCACTTTGCAGCATCATCATCACTTTGAATAGTAAAGAGAGGGCAGTCCTGAATCTGGCCGGACGGGTTTGTGCATTTATTGACAGCATCTTGGAGGAATTTCTCATCCCAGCCCATTATGAAATCACCGTGGTAACCACATCCTGTCGTAATGTAAGTATGACTCAAGGATCAATTTGCAAACCTTGAATACGGATAGAATAAGGGATATGACATACCAGTTGGATCTCCATTTGAGAACACGAATTCACCATCTTGACCAATAAATGCGGCAGTGTTCCAGATAGACTCATAAAAGAGACTGACAAGGCGAATTGGATAATCTGGAGGGCAATCACCTGTCATCACCAGGTTTGGATATGCAACATGGTCCTTGTGGTTTGGGCTGTCAAGATCCTTTCCATTCCAGCAACTTGGGAACATAAGCTCAGCCCGAATACCATCTGCACAGTTTGCATCAAGGTAGGCCTTATCAGGAAGAAAGTGGCGATACAAAGATCCCTCAGGTGGTCGCTGGTAATTCAGACAGTTCATGCCAATAGCAGCTTGACGAAGGAATGCTTGGGATGACAAGTTGCCGGTCCAGTTAGACTTATCAACATCCGGGATGGGGTAACTGAAGTTACGTTGGTAAGTATCGCCGGCAATCATTTGAAAGCCGGGTGGGAAGGCTGTGACATTGGGGCTGTCAGAGTTTGGGTAGAGGAGATAGTAGCTGCCATGATCAATCGATTAGTTAATGCCTCTTTAATTGGGGTGACTAGCCAAGCGCGTCTCAAACTCAACCGAAACAAGCTCAGAGGACACATGAATTTGATTTAAAGACAAGCATATAACCCTGATTGAGATCAAAGACGCCAAAAAAGAATTTTAAGGTAGAAGTGAATTGAAAATATGTAAGGGTAATTGGTAAGAGAGTATATGAATAGAATGTAACTTACGAAAGCATGCCTCCAACTTGGTCAACCAGGGTAAACTCTCCGGAAGCGCTCTTGAAGTGCAATGTTGGTGTCCAGTACGCGGATTTGTCTTGAGTGACTCCGCACGAAGTACAGTCGCCTGCAGCAAGGTCATTATAGGCGGAGCTCTCACCGAATCCTGTGGCATGGATCATCGTTAGCAAAATCGCATCTGATATGTAATTCTCGAAGAAAATTTCAAACACACAAAACCCAGCACATGGTCATATTCTATCGAATAGTCCTCATAAGGTCGGCGTGGAGGAGAGAAAGTCTGAATCTCAATGTAATTATGAACGCGTATGACTTACCAGACGAGCCGAAAATACTATGAGCATGAGGAGAAACGGTTCCATTGTTCATAAGGGGGTCAATTCTAGCCAAGCCTGATCGAGAGCGGCATGGCATACGCCAAAATGCATCAACTCCACCAACAGCCGTCAAGACAGTGACTGCCTTGACAATGGTGGTCAACGAGAACCTCATCTTGAACAAGATGAATAGTCAACGTAGATGGGTGAGTTTAAATAAAGGAACACGCGCAGTCAGCGTGCACAAGAAGTTCTAGGGTGCAGACAACGCAGGATAGAAGTGTGAAGATTCTTCGTTGACGGAAATCAGGTTTGTTGTTTGTTGTAGGAAACAGTGCAGAGTAGATCAACAAAAGGTGACGATACTATATCTTCAAATATCACAAACTCGCACGCGACAGGTTTAACCGATCCTTAGCGGGCCAGCACTCTGCTTCGGTGTTGATGAGAAGTTGAGGCGCCTTGAAGCCTTGAGATTGTTAGTGACCCCGGATTTTCCTTCTCCGCACAGCGGCTCTCAAATTCCTCTTGGACGTCACAAACAGTTCGGATCCAGACACTCAAGGTAAGGCGATTTTCCAGCTCCTCAATATCGTCTCATAAAATTCTCTTCCTGTTGCTCTCTCAATGCTATCCCTCTCAGGCTTCTTCAAGGCGCAGCACGTCGTTGGGGCCGGTTGTTGGTTACAAAGTTTTGTCGTAATGACGCTATCCCCAGCAGCTTGGCAGTCCCTCCTCTATCAACCCCACACAGACGGGAATGAAAGCAGACAAATATGTTCAAAAAGAATGGAAAGGTTTCGCGTTCTAGCCACGAGCTTATGAAAAAATGAGAGTATGTGCCTCGGGGCAAAAAATACTGGAAAAGAGTGTGGAACGTGTGGGTGTACGGTAACGAGAGAGAGAGCCTTTTGGAGGAGTTGGGGAAGGAAAAGAAGATAAAGGCACAAGGAAAGAGACGAAAGAGGGAATACCAACCATTGCGATGGACAGGGCAAAAGGGAGATCCAGGAGCCACGGAGTGCTACTGTAATTACTCTAGTCGGAAACAGAAAGGACGTGGAACGGTAGTACTTGCCCAGGATCGTGGATAGTGTTTCCCAACCCCTAGCTTTGGTAGGACCTCCTTGCTTCGGCAATTTACTTTAGCAGAGCAGGGGCGGGTCCCCAGAGAGCGACAGGTTTGCCTCTACACAGTACTTACTGTCTACTTCCGTACGCCTTCTGCGCAACATGGGATGACAAGAGCTTATGTCGATAAGATCCGACTCATTATTGGTCGGGGTCAAGACGATGATGAGCTGAGGCGTCACATCCTGAGACACCTTGGACGAAGAAGCTGGGACGTCAGGCGCCAATTTAGGGGTCTAACCCATGGCCAGTGAACTCAGAAAGAACAACACCTACTTGTACTGCAAGACCAGCCGCAGTAATGAACCAGTCAAAGAGAAAAGTGAAAAGGGCCATTTCCCAACGCCTTGCGACCGTTACATGCTCCTGAGGACAGCAGCGCAGTTGTGATGCTACGGTGCGGTAGCAGTACAGTACATGGCAACACAGTCGCAAGCAATCATCCAAAGTTCCACCCCGATGGTATGAAAAGGCACATGAACTCTGTAATTGAGGCTGGCCCCTTTGTGAATGGTGCGACTCCGCGCTTGGCGATGAGACTTCTTAGGACGCACATGAAACGCCTAACTTAAAGACTACAGTCAGACCAATGACAACCCCTGCTGCCGGCGGTTAAACTCTTGAGACTTGAAGACAGTGGACGCTGCTGTGGCTGGGCAGCCGTGGCTGAAGTCCCCCTCCCCCTTTTTTACTGCACTAAGGTAGATTTGATGTTGCATTCGCCTACTGCGGCACAACATCCCTCTCTTCCATTGACGTAGGTAGTACTCCGTACTGTACTGTATTTCACGGTGGAGTATCATTGGAGAGAGAACGACCCCCAAAGATGTCACGGCTTTTGAACGCTTAGCTCAAGAAATTTGGACAGCACTGGTCCTACAGCTAATATTATTCATCAGCGTAATATCGACAAAGATCTTGTGCATTGGTTAGTCATGACCCGGTCGATAGATAGATAAAATCAGATGGATTTGCCAATGATCTCGCTTCGGTGACTACTCCCGCTACTTTACCCCGTGCCGCGTGTACGTACCTTACTTTTGACTGTGGAGTCCCAGATCGGCAGCTCAAACACCCGTTGCTTGATCAACTGGAATAAGCAATAGGAAAATTCCCCGAACGAAGATTTTGAAGAAAATCTCTGGTGGAGACCTTATTATTTGATCTAATGCGGTAGGTGCGGATCTGATGTCATTAAACTATATCTTAGTTTATCTCTCTCCTTTGATATCAAGGTGATATCCCAACCCACAGGAGGCGATTTTTGACCAATAGCTATCAACACATGCGGTCATGCGAAATTATAATATTTGTAGCAAAACTTCAGGTGGCTGCATATTTAATCAAAGTCCTTCAACAAAATATTCCGAGATATGTAGTATACTTGGATTGACTTGACTTGCAATTCTAATGCCGCAATTCCGGAAAATTCGAATCTCCTCATACGCCACCAAAGAAGCAGTTCCTCAAAATAAATTGCCACTTGCAGACCCCAAAGTCTTTCTGACCGGTCCATGTCTAAACTCGAAATATGTTGATGCACTCCTTTAAATCGTTAACCTTCAAACGCCAGGGTATTTCCTCCATAATAATTACAGTCATAGAAATAATTTTAGTAATCCATTTCCAATGCATGCTACCCAACCCCCTATGCCTCGACCAGACCAGCAGTTGCGCCTCTTTCAATGCCTCTCCTCGCAGGACTATCGAGATCCTCAAACTCCTTCCGAGCGAGCTTGGCGTTTTCCACAGCGGCATTGAACCGCTCTTCTCCAGGGGGCAGTATCACCGCTAAGTAGGTATTCGTAGTAAATTTGACGATAAACATGCTGAAGAAGCTCAACTTGAGTTCAAATAGGATGAACTGCTCGGCACTCTTAGGCGTACCAGTATATCTACTAGTAGACTGCTTAAAGTTCTTGATGATATTCGATAGACGCTCGAACCGATCCGTAGTTGGATTGAGCTCCCCAATTTTTGACACCCAGCTTGATACGACTAGGAAAGATGAACGCTCAAAGAGGAGGACCTCCTCAGCTTGTATAAGTGTACCGAGTGAAGAAAGATGCCTCTCTATCTCATCGAGGTTAGGCACTAGATCATGAATAATCTCCGCCCAAGCTTTATATAACGATTGGTCCCATATCGAAGTCGCAAACGGGATTGGGGTAAACTGCTCGGATTTCGAGCGGATCAACGCAACACGGTCGTTGTACAGGTCTTCACGTTGGTTGGGAACCACAAGATCCATCTTATGGACCAGGATATAAATATTCGACGAAGGCGAGAATTGTGAGAGCGCATTTATGATGGATCGGTAGGTGAGGAGGTCACGATCAAAGTCTCGAGACTCAATATCGAAGACATATATGAGAATTGCAACATTTGAGAACACGTGCTGTCGTTGTTGAGATAGGTAATTTTCCATGAACGCATCTTGACTGCGATATTTTAGCATTGTCCATATCAAAAGCAGTGTCTTCCAAACCAGAGACAATATATATCAACTTTCACAGACTAATTATATAGAAATAGTCCGGAATGGTCAATATCATAGCAGCCTCGTTGGCGGAAGTACTCCAATGATAAAACTCTTACCCTCCACAATCCCACAGATTAAGCGTCAGGTTGCCCAGGAACTTAACATGGCTCAAATCAACATCAATTGTAGCCCCTAACCGTCTCGTATCCTTTGCGACGTAGTTGCTGAAGATAATGCTCCTCATCGAGCTCTTGCCGGACCCGGACTTCCCCATCAGGAGGACTTTCTTCTTTTTCTGCTTCCGAGGCTCAGAAGCTGGAGGTGGAGCAGCCTCATCCTGGAGCAATATACTGCCTGATCTCTCCATCTTTGTTGTGTCGCGGCTGAGAACGCGATTTGAATCCTGCCCTTTTGGCCTGTGTGATTGGGGAATGATGTTGTGCTTAGGCGACCTTGTTGATATTCCTAGCTACGTAGTATGGCGGTGAGGAACCCCACATCTATCTAGGCCGGCAGAATTATCTCGCTGCTTATTTGGGCTCTGACTTGGCATTTATGTAGGCATAATTATGAGAAATAGCAGTGGCAAGGAATATTGAATAATAGCCTAACTATAACCAACAACATGGGGAATGTATAGCTGGCAGCCTCGTTAGAACTAGATTACCATTTTAANTTTTTTTTATATGTCTTGAATTGANTTTTTTTATTCTAATTCTATCTTACATACTTTCTTACAACTGTTACTACAGATTCTAAGTTCGCAGCCTGTTCTATGTCTATAATTAAGCCAGCATGCCCTATGACATGCGATATTTCCTCATCTATTTAATATATTTCCATGCAGAACTTCTAGCCTCAATATAAGATTTACTTTGAATAGCCTTCCAGATACCCCAGAACCCACTAAGGGGCCACTTGACTAACAACCTGCGGAGGAATGATGAATTTGTAAGAGCATTTCTCTCTGCCTCCACATCCACTTTTACCTTCTCGTATACACTTGGAAGCGTAGTTGCACCATACTTGTTGCGCAAGTCATCGTACCATTTCCTGTCGAATTGCTGCCAGAATTCATCCTCAGAGTAGTATGTGTGGGCATAGAGCCACTTCATACCACCTAATTCTCGTAGCTTGTATTCGAGGTCCCGGTTGAGAGCCACAAAATCTTCATGTTTTTCAGGTCCATCACCCCACAAACCAATATTCAACATGTCTTCCAATGATCCATCTGGGTTCTTCTGGCTTGAATTATGGGGATGCATGGTTGGAACTGGGCTTTGCTTCAATGGACAGAGCCATAGAGGATATATACCGAACGCCTTATCAGTATAATCCACGAACTTCTCTGCTGTCGAATATGGCAAAGCTAAATCCTGTACCACATATCTTTTCGACTGACCACTGGCATGTAGAGCGGTGTACATCATTCGGGTATGAAGAAAATCATCTAGGAACCAGCGGGTAAACTTATTGAATGGAGTTCTGAAATATTTAAACGCAGAAGCTCCAACCCAAAACCCCCCTCGATCATAACGGAAAAGATACTCTGCCAGGGGGATAGCTTCCTTAACAGGTTGATTTAGACTTGATCCGANTTTTTTCTTTTACATGGAGATAGAACCACGGATCTCGTGCGTTGCTAAATTGCTGAACTGGAATGCTGCTCTCGGTATCATTGGTTAATGTCCCTGTGATAATAGCACCATGGGTCTTGGAATACATAATCCCGTCCACGTAATTGATGCTTTTGTCAGCTGTGAACTATGATTTGGTCAAAATACGCTTCCGCTGCTTGAGGGATTGGAAAAGTCACCTTCTTGAGCTGCCCAATAGCTTCGGCCATACTCGACACTGGATGGTAGGTTGTCTCAACATATTTCTTGGCCTCTTGAAGTTGAAGTTCAACGAGAGTAGTAACACCCAAAGTCCCAACTGCTCCAGCAGCTCCATGAAAGAGATCCGGGTTCTGAGTCTTGGAAGCGGTAACGACTTCACCGTTTGCTAGAACCATCTCAACAAAATCGATGGTGTGGTTAAAAAACCCGTGCTTGAATGAACTAGACTCGCCAGATGTCCCAGAATAACCGCCGCCAACAGTGATGCCAGGGAATTCCATAACAACATATGGTACTAAACCATGCTTCATAGTCGCTTCGACCAAACGATCCATGGGAACATTGGGTTCAACGAGAGCTGTCTTTCTCGATGTATCAACTTTGAGAACATGATTGAGACTACTCGTATCTACTAAGTTCCCCTTTTTGGTGTGACGGGTGCTATTTGTTGAGCCGTGAAAAATACGGAATTTTTCACCACGCTCAGAATACCCTCTTACTCTCTCTGAGATCTTACTCACAGCTTCTTTGTGAGACTCCATAGCTTGTCTTACATAAACAGAGTTTGAAAATCGCCGAATTGGTATACTCAAGTAATTCTGCTCATGAAGATTGATATGTTTAGGCCGAGATGAGATGAGAGGACAATTGCGCTGACGTGAGAATGCAGAGGTGGTGCAAATATTTGCTGTCACTATAAAATTGAAGCGGTGAAATGAAGCATTGTGCGAAAATATATGTAATTGGCGGCCATTGGAAGCTTTTGGAAGCAACAGGCTTCCAGCCAACCTCTTCGGCATTGCCTGAAGATAAAAGGTATGCTGGATCCTTCGGCAACTGCGGGAAACACCAGCCAATTGGAGCCGGACCCAGCAATAAGACTTCTTTCATTATTCAGTGTTCAGAAATTTGATGTTCAAAGGAGGCAAAACCTACAGAAAATTATACTGGGATCAAATCACAGGTGCCTTGTATTGAAAGAGAAATATTTTCTTCCCCAGACGGTCTCGATGTTCGCTTTGAAATGTAGGGAATGACTGGACTGAAGAGAATCCTACCACTCTATCTGCAAACTTAAATATCGTTCATTGGGTTTGAAGCTGGATTTCTCTCTATATTGGTGTTGTTGGAATTTAAAGCTCCATTATCATTCCAGTCGTTGACCGGGCAAGTACGGGGACCGCCACAGACCGAGGTACACAAATGGTATCCACATTTGTCGAATCTCAAATTCCATTATTTTTCATGACAAAATTAGTGTTACGATGTCACAAGTCTCAAACGTCCTATGAGGAACAATAACTAAATAATATGGGTAGATACTGCATGTACTGAGAGGTGGGGGGAAAATACGATCTTCCATCTTTCGTCAGACTTCAATCTCCTCAAATTTCCCACCTTTTGTTCAGTTGAATTTCAAGGCAACACAAGCACTGACCCTTGCCCTTGGTATTCTCGGAGGGTATTTTGCTGATCTGTGAGGAGTTTTTATTATCTTCTTTTGTTTCTTCGATTGGAGGGGGTTTCGGAGAATTGACATTTAGAACAGCGTGTGCTGCACCAAGCCAACGGATATATTGTTAACTTCCCAGGAATATTACGAGGCCAGTATTCCTTGATACAATTATTTCCTATGGGTTTTTAATACAGATATCACTTTCAATGGAAACTTTATTCTCTGGCAAACAATGGGAACTCGGATAATCAGTCAAAATTTTGCTTTACAGGTAGAATCATGACTTTATCTCCAAGAGAGGATCTTAAAATCCTATCACATTTTTAGGGTTTGTTTTCAGCTGAGCTACGTATATAACATAGAACGCGCAGACAGGTCACAAAATGAGTCATTCCGTACAATCATAAATATCCTTTGCCCTAAAAGTCTTCATCAAGAAGTAGAAAAGAGAAGAGAAAAAAATCTTAGAAAACCGTTCCATCACTCAGAATGGCGATTGGAGGAACCTTAGTGTTTGGACGGCTCACTTCAGCAAGTTCTCTTCCACCCTAATTTAATTGTTAGTATCAGGAACAAGCAATGTCCTAGGACCAAATGAATCAATGGCATACCTTCCAACTTCCTGCTTCTAACATTTGTGGTAGTGACAATCTATCCATACCAAACAGACCAAGGGAATTGTTGACCTCTTCCAGCAACATATCTAAGAACCCAACGGTGGTAGCCCGCCATTCAACAACAACATCATCATCTGGTGAATAAAGTGGTACTACCTCTAAGCTCTTCTTTCCTTCTTTCTCGGCATTTTCGTGNAAAGTTTTGGAGACCTCTTTCAGCTTCAGCTGGCTTGAGAGTTAAGACACCGGTGTCGATGAAGAGTCCACCGTTTCTGTACTCAGGAAGCCCAGTTAAGAGTTCCGACCCTGCAAAGTGGATATTAACCAATTTCGTCATGGGCTGCATAAGAGAGTAGCAAAGCCACTGAGATAATTTATGGAACGGGACAATAGATTCCCAAGGTTGGGTTGTAGGGCCCGAAGGCATGGTTGAGAGAGGCCAGGAGTCACCGAGGGGGACACCATCGATTTGAGTTCGGGTTGATGGCCAAATCGGGGCCAGGCCATCCATAATAACAGACCACAGGGTTGGTAACACTACAATTGGAACGGACGAAGCTTGTGTTGTTGGGTGGGTAAGAAGGTAATCTTCACAAGTTAGTGTCTAGCGGTAATAACGAAAGTGACAACCAAATGCATACCTAACATGTTACCGGGTCTAGCATCAGCACCGAAAAATGTCTCGTTATTCAATGCCTCACCAAGGCGAACCAGCAAGCCTGTACGACCTTCAAGGCCAGGGATGGGGTTCTGTGGGGAGGCTTGCAGGCCGGAAGCCATATCTTCCACGGTTAACCGCTTTAGACCAGCAGCATCAACCTGGTGGGGCTGGTTACGGTCACTACTGAACAGACCAGTTTGAAACATCTCCAAACTGGCTACTGCTAGGCCTTCACTCCTCTTATAGATTCGACCGTTTTCCTTGCTCTTGTATTGCCAAGATGTACCGGCGCCAGCATCCATTAGAACTGACACTAGGAACAGGTCTAACAATCTACGGCATTGTTCTGGAGGGTCGGTTGCACTTGGCCAGCTTGAAATGAGTGCCGCAACACGATCTCTTCCACCCACGTTGAAGTGTTGCCAGCGACCGTGAGGAGGGATTTCAGAATAGTCTGGTGCAAAATCACGCTATAAAAACGACGGTTAGCAGGCAAAGTTCTGAAGATGTTAGGTGGAATAAATGTTACTACCTTGATAATAGAGACAACAAAGCTAGCAGCATCCTTGAATTTACTCATATCGACATCAAAGTGATTCAGCTTATTTCGGACTGCTTTTTCCTTTACAATCGAGCATCTTTCTCTCACGGCCTCAATACTTCTTAGATATCCAGCTGGGTCAACCTCTGGCCTGGGAGCTTTTGGAAGGTCAACCTTCGGGATAGTGGCAACAGGTGCGGACATTTTGGGGAAACCAGGTGATTTTAAGGAGGACTGCGAGGAGGCTGAAGATCGAATATCAGCAACATTTGCTGAGTTGCTCCGGGATGAAGAGGCATTGGAGGCCTTGTCTTTGTTTCGCGAAAAGATGCCCATCGTAGTGTTTAGTGTTCGGTCTGAACCGAGGGCTGCTGATAAGGGCGGGACGACAATCTCTCAATCAAATTTCGCTGATTCGGGTCCGGCGGGCGGCTGCTTCCGCGTCTGGGTACCAGAATTTTTTTGGAGATATCAGAACTGAGGTTTGTCAATTGAATGTCAATTGATGTCCTTTCTATCCCAGATGTAGAACAAGATCGTCCAGAGGCGCGGATGCAATATATAAAGGAAACAGTTCCTAGGTAGCTGCCTTTTTTGCGTTCCGAAATAACTCGAACCAGAAATTTTCCGTACCAATTAGTGATCTTTCAGGGGGTGGTTGGTGGCTTGAGGAACTTGAGGACTTGAGGTAATGGGAGCGTACGAATTCGGGCGACGGTATTCTGACGGGAATGATCCAACTTCTCGGAGCACAGAGGCGGGTACAGGCTGAATGCTAGCGGAACAGACTGTCAGTTGTACTCATGCCAGTTCTTTCAAGATCCAGCCTGACTGATGATGGGAGGTCTCTTAAAGGAGTGCGGTATGGACCAGGATTTCGGACTTGGTTGGCGCCCCGATATGCAGGTACAGAATGGGGTCCGATAGAGTATGACCGATTACCAGGTACGGATCCCTGAGGACGGAGGAGGCCAGGAAACAGACAGAGACAACGTCTAGGCTGGGCGTGCGAAGGAATAATAACGCGACTTGCTGCTGAGATGCTGCAACGTCCTGGGACGAAGTTTAAGAATGAGAAGGGGAGTTGGAAGGGAAGTCACTTGCTCCCGTATTTGAAGCGACACCGGGGAAGCATCCGTAGTCCTTCCACCATCGTGGTCAAGAGATGCATCAGAACCGCCGTCCTTGGTCCTTTCGAGTATCGCTTTAGGTGAGCGTGGAGTCGCTTGGTCCAGGCCATGATCAGAGTTCTGCGGTCTCTACAACAAAGCATAGAGCACATCCGAGTCCATGCTCATAAAAGGGGGACGGCGTGCTCCAATCACCTTACCTCTACCCTCTACCCGACGGCGTTTGGCTACAGGTTTTTTGGAATGCCCCTCTACTTTGAACTTGCTCGGCAATCATCAGAGGAAATAGCTGCACTCCCGTACTCAGACGCCGCCAATAGTACTGTGGATAAGGGGAGGCGAAGGAGCGCGAGCTGGTGGCCGAACAAACGCCTTGGCTGCTATGACCGTCTGGAACGACCACTTAGGGATACAGGCTCCGCGAACTAAGTACGTACAAGTGCAGACCCGCAGGTCATAAGTGGAGAGAGCACTGTATATTCCTTGCAATTGCGCCTACGAGCTTTGCTCAAAAGTTGGAAGGAGAGCTCCGGATGGCAGGTCAGTGGTGTTATCGGACAGGTGTAGTCAGGTGACCTGACTGCGGGATAGCTATATACTCTTCGTATTAAATTATGCAGTCACCATAGCACCAACTTCATTCTCCAGGTTCATTATGCCTGACCCAATAATTAGTTTTCACTTTTGCAAAACAGAATGAGTGGGCCAAATGCATACTGAGCATTACGCCCGTGATCAGATTGTATGCATGTCGCAGACTAAATCGCGAATACGGTAGCCGCTTCTCTCGCCTGTGCAGGAATTGAATATCACAGCATTTTGAGCTCTGGAGGTAGTCGCGCAATTTACTCGTTGTCCCGGGTCACGTATTGCAATGTTGAAGACACTTCTTTGAGTTATTGGTCCCCCTATACCCTGCGTTAAAAGCACGGCAAGATGGATGATCTAGCAGGCTTAGACTGGTCTGCGAGCTCGAAGCCTACAACCAGTGGAGGAATAAGTGCAAGTGGGAGTAACTACTACCCAGCTTTGCGCGCAACACCGTCTCCTGCGAACTCAGCCCGAGGCACAACACCTCTTTCTGCAGAATCTTCTGGAGCTCCGAAGGCCTCTTCGTTTGCCCCGCCGAAATCTTCTACTCCAGACAGCTTCTCGAACCTTGTTTCTTTCGGATCGTCTAAGAACAAGACTACGCTGACCCTGCAGGAACAACAAGAAAGGCTTCAGGCTGAGAAGAGGAAAAAGGAAGAAAACCTGAGAAACCAGTATGATATTCTATTTCAGAACTCTGGAGTTCAGAATGGAATTAGTTATTCACAGCCGGGTTCCGTTGGCACGCCGTCAAGGTCGTTCAACAACAGCCCTTCAAGTCATACCGTAACACCAGCATTTACGAATATTGCACCTGCTCTTAACAATACCAGTGTTGCAAATGCGAACAAGGACGATGACGAAGATCTTTTCGCCGCTTTCAATGCCGATACGAAGGTCGACAATTCGAGCCATTTCCCACCACCATCTCTGCCGGCCAGCGGGAGGAATACGCCAGGTTTTGAAACACGCAAAGGTCCCGATCTCAGCAAACCACAGGCCTGGGATTTGCCTCCGAGGTCATTGGCTAACGGTGATCTGGATGACGATGATCCTTTTGGACTTAAGGAGATGAATATGAAAGGGTCTGCTGGGCCGGTATCGAATTTACAAGACGAAGACGACTTTCTTGGAGATTTGGCTAAACCTGTAGAAGAAGTTAGGCGTGCTAAGGATGCATCTTCTACACAGATTGCCCATGAAGTTGCTGTCGAAGCCCCAGAATCTGAGGATCCATGGGATAAGGCTGTTAGTGAGCTAGTGGACATGGGTTTCACTGCTGAACAGTCACGTCGAGCTTTGATTGAAAACGGTGGTGGTCTTGATATCCAATCTGCTGTTTCGTGGCTTCTTAATGATGCACATAAGCAAGCTAAGCAGAAATCGCAAAATCGTGGAAATGGTAGCCCAATGCCTGACGATGATTACGGAGAGAGTGCCCAACCTGGGAGCAGAAGAGCAGGTACCCCGGCATGGATGCGTGATGGGTCAAGAGAAAAATCACAACCTAGACGCGAAGATAGTCATTCACCAGCAAGATTCCAGAATGATCTTTCAAAGACGGCGGCTGCTGTTAGTAGCAATCTATTCAAAACAGCGAATTCATTATGGAAGACATCACAAAAGAAGGTGCAACAAGCTGTTGCTGAATTTCAAGCAGACCAAGACCTTAGCCAACCAAAATGGATGCGTGAGGCTGCTGATAGGGAGACAAGGAGAGAAACTAGACCCTCTGTGGACGGTGTTCGAGGAAGGCAAGGTCGCATGGAAAGTTCACACTCCACTTCAGGAGTTACAAATGAAGCTATAATGTTGGAAGCAAGCTCTGGACCACCCTCAAGAAAGTCTAGAACTAAGGAGACAGGAGTCTCTTCCCCTATGGCCGACCACCGCAGAAATCAATCGCCGATTCTCCAAGATTCCGTTCAAGATCGGCCTGCGGCAGCACCACGATGGCAACAGACCCGCCCTGCTGCTACTGCTTCAGATCCAAGGTCACGCCTCACCAAACAAGTAATTGAAGAACAGACCGCTCAGGCGTATATCAGTCCTGCTAGACGGAAAAAGGCACCGGCACCATCTCTACAAGAATCTGAGCCTGATCTACTTGGGACATCATCAAGGCCTAAAGAAAGCGCTCCTCGTCCACCACCTCCACAAAACTCAAGACCGACTCCAGCACCAGCTCCAGGACCGAGTCACATTCCTTCTAGACCAAAACCATCCCCGAGACCAATACCGTCTGTATCAACAGCAGCTTTAAATAACTCAACCCAACACCGTATTTCTGGAACAGAACGCTATAAACGAGGAGACTATGCATCAGCCCATGAATCTTACACGTCCTCACTTTCTGAGCTTCCGCTAAACCATCCAATAACGATTATTCTATTTTGCAACCGGGCGCTTACCTCCTTGAAAAATGGGATGCCTAAAGCTGCAGTCGAAGATGCTGATAAAGCTCTGGCTATTATTGGTCCAGGTCGAGGCGAGGGCGAAACCATTGACTTTGGAAGCGGTGCTACAGGGGACAAAAAGGACATGAAAGAATTCTGGGGTAAGGCACTCACAAGAAAAGCTGAAGCTCTGGAGCAAATGGAGCGTTGGAAAGACGCAGGCCAGGTGTGGCGTGAATGCGTGGAAGCAGGAGTCGGAGGCGCAACAGCTATGCAAGGCCGGCAACGATGTGAAAAGGCTCTAGCTCCGAAACCTGTTCCCTCTTCGAGACCTGCTCCAGCCAAACCTAAACCAGCGGTACAGCCAAAATCCGGGCTATCGGATCTTGCCATGCCGAAAAATACAGAAGCTGTAGAGAGATTACGTGCAGCGAATGCTGCCGCTGAAAAGGCTGATGATGAGAAGTTTGCCTTGGCCGATGTAGTTGACGCAAGAATTAGTAAATGGAAAGATGGCAGAGCAGATAACTTGAGAGCCTTGCTAGGAAGCTTAGATCTGGTATTATGGGAGTCAAGTGGATGGAAGAAGGTTGGCATGCATGAACTTGTCGTCAATAGCAAGGTAAAAATAGCATATATGAAGGCGATTGGGAAAACTCATCCTGACAAGGTATGTAAACATGTGCTGGATGATTTCAAAACTAACAAAGTATAGCTCCCTCAGGATGCCTCCACGGAGGTCCGGCTCATTGCGGCCGCTGTTTTCGCGTCGCTGAATGAGAGCTGGGATAAGTTTAAAGCTGAAAATAATATGTGAACGAATATAGAGAGGAATAGATAATGAGTGATGCATAATGATATATCATTAGATGTTATGAGATATGATCATTGTGAAGGCTCCTAGCCTAGCAAGGCTTTGGACTAATTTTCGGGGATTGAGGTAGGTACGTAGTGTTTAGAACGAGAGATAGAGACTCCTCAATTCTCTTAGAAAACTGTATCTATGAAACAACAATCTGAAGATGGGTTCATAACAAGGATTCTTGATTAGGGGTTTCTGATTGGCTACTCTCTAGTAGCGCTGTGCCGCGCACCTCACTTCATTAAACTACAAAGTGCACGATATCAACATTTCCATGTGCATCTGGGCAAATCATGGATGAGAGAGATATTGATGGTTTTATGATAGATAGTGAACATGAGTCTGCAAATATTCCACTAGACCCAAATACCAACGGGTCGCTTGGTCCAGGAGAATCTTCAAGACCTTTAGCTACAGCTCCATGCAACCCTCGGCTGCATACAAGATCTTGCACCACTTGCTACCGCCGAAAAGTTAAGTGTGACAAAGTTCTGACTGGATGCTCAAGATGTTCCAAAGCAGGTATCCCATGTGTATTCCCACCTCGCCGCGGTGGAGCTTCTCAATCCCAGAATGAGGATGAGCTACGAACCAGGCTGAAGTCATTGGAGAAAATAGTCCAGGAACTGCTAAGGCGAGATGAATCACAAAAGAATGAGAAGGCCGAGAGATCAGATTATCATGGTGCAGATGAGGAGTCCGCCATGGTCACTGCCCTATCACCTCCAGAGTCGGAAAAGAGCTCGAACGTTAATGAGAATTTCCCTGTCCTGAAAGGGGGAAGACTTGTGGCTGTTGATGGCAGAAGTTCCTATTTGACGTCATCATTTTGGGTCGATCTTAATGAAGAGGTGAGTTAGTTGATGAATTATATCTAAGGAGATCATGTATTAACATCACCGGCCACCTAGGTTGAGAGTCTAAGAGACCTTATGGAAGGCCTACAGGATGATGCTGAGTCTTCAGAACCGCTCGCAACAGATCCGTCTGGCACGGAATCTCACACGCCCTTCGCCATTAATCAGGGCTTCTTCTTTAATTTTAGTTCGTTGGCCGCTGATCTCCAATCGCTCATGCCTAGTCCTAGACTTGTGCCAATATATTGGGAAGCGTATACAACCAATGTCAATCCAATGCTAAAATTTTTACACATTCCATCAATAAAGGATTCCTTCATGAGCGCTCAGTTTAGCCTTGATGGTCTGAGTCGGCCTTCTCAAGCCTTAATATTTGCAATATGTTTTTCTGCTGTGGCTTCAATGAGCCCAGACGGTGTTAAGTCAAAATTTGGCGAGGAGAAAGATATCCTTTTCCAGAGACTTCGTTTTGCTGTTGAACAAGCACTGGCAAGAGCGAATTTTATGGGCACAAATGAGCTAGTAACACTGCAAGCACTTGTATTATTCCTGGTAAGAGACATCAATCTACAATTCCCCCACTAAGCTAATGGAAATTCAGAACTGTATATGCCGGCAAGATGATGATAGTAGAGTCCTGTATACTATGACAGGAGTAGCTGTACGACTCGCCCAGCTTCAAGGTTTGCATCGAGATGGCACATTGTTCGGATTACCGCCCTTTGAGACAGAAATGCGTCGCAGACTATGGTGGAATATCTGCACTCTTGATCAACGAGCAGCAGAGGAACAAGGTTCAATACCACTGCTTTGTGAAGGCAGCTTTGACACTAAAATGCCTTTAAATATCAATGATTCTGAAATTAGTCCCGACTCAACAAGTTTCCCTGAACCTGAAATTGGTGCTACAGATATGTCTTTTGCTCTTCTTCGCATTGAGCATTGGAAGGCTTATCGGCAGTTCCACAAATCTTCGGCTATCCCAGAGCAACTGAGCCAAGAAGAAGCTGCTAAGTCGATTGAAGAGAAGGAAAGGCTGCTTGAGACAATCAAAGAACATTTCGAGACGACGTATCTAAGATACTTTGATACCTCGGTTCCATTCTTTTGGCTAGTGACTACGTTTAGTAGGCTCTCATTTGTAAGAAATCCCTATGAAAATCCACTACTTATTTTGCCTCTGCTGATAGCCCGTTCCAGGAAAAAATGGCATTACTAATATACCACCCATTTCACACTACCACGGAAAATCCTCTTCTACCTCAAGATGTTCGAGATCGGCTTTTTGTTTCCTGCACCAATATAATAGGATACACCCGAGTCGTGGAAATCAGTCCCTTTATATCGCAGTGGGCCTGGTTCTTTCGAATATATGTACAGAGAAATGCAGTTGCATACGTTCTTACCGAGCTATGTATTCGACCGAGCTCAAAGGAAGTAGATCGTGCTTGGGAAGCTATTGACTTTGTGTTTAACTGGTGGAGTCCTGCGGTGAAACGGACGACTGACGGGGTTGTCTGGAGACCGTTGAAGAAACTTCTTGGTCGAGCGTTAAAAGTGCGGGAGGCAAATTTGAGTCTGAGGTCTCAACATCTTTCTGGTACTGCTGGTACTACCCCAAGTAGTCAGACTGCCAAGATCAGATTACAAGAAGGTTTTCAAGATCGACATGGAAAGCTTGGTTCTGACTCACAAAACCTCCTCGGTCTTGAAGATACAGGGACCGGTGACCAAAATAGCCTCTACGGACAGGAAACTATCCCCTCAAAGCTTGTACTGCTGCCGCAAAGCCCTTTTGGGGACCTCTCTACGTTAGGTATCGATAATAGCTTTGATTACACTATCCCACCAGAGGATATTGGCAAATATATTAACTTTTATTCGGCTGAAGGTGGCTTCGATTTTGATGGAATGGATGAAGAAGAGCAGACAATGTTGAGAGATCCATACTTCTAGTATCCGTCATCTGGCCGANTTTTTTTGGTTAGCGGGTTAGTCACTCTGCTCTGGATACTAACTGAGGTGATGAATATAAGGGTCTGTTGGCGATGTACAAATGGTATCCTTGAATAAAGAGAATATTCCCCTGTAGTATTGAGATATTCGACATGACTTTAGATCTACTGCTCAACGTTATGAATATATGTACTTTGGTATAACATGCTCAGATAAACTATATAGCGTCAAGAGTATGAAATCACTTTGCCGAAGTGTGTTTTTATTTTTANTTTTTATTATCGCTATTAGAACCTGCAAACTCAAGAATCCCATTTTTTTGCCTCAACTCCTTCCGGTGGCTTTGTCTCTACAGGCCCCTTTTTCACTTCATCCCAATTAGTGCTAAGTGCAGTACCATTGCTCTCCTGGTAGCTCTTAATCATAGCTCTCCTAGTATCCGGATCGGCGTTTTTATATAATTGCTTGAAAAAGCCCCCCATAGGGTCTCCCTCCTCCTCATCGTCCAAATCGTCATCTTTTGCTCCCGGCTTCTTTTCTGCTTTCAGTGCAGATGTTGCTACTGCGTCCCAGTTCTTTGGGCCATGGCGTGATGAGGTCGGGTATGATGGAGTTTTGTCCTCTTTACTAATCGTCGAGGGAGTAGTTGAAACTTGTTCGGATTTCGTTGCAGTAGGGCCAGATTCAATCTGTTCGGTGCCTTCTAGAGACTTCCACTTTAACCCAGGTGTGGCTTTATGAAGAGTTAATTCGAGTTTATTTAGTGTTATAACATAAGTACTTTTTGATGTATCGATCTTGGAGAAGAGTGGTGAGAGTATGAATTGGTATGTGCTTCCAGCTGGTCCAGTTGGAAAGCTAACATCAACCTATAGAGACTCAGTAATGTCTGAAATGGAGACAATATACTACTGATTACTTACGTTTCCTTCCTCTATTGTCACCTCAGCTTTATCCTTAGGGATGCCCTTGGCTAGGATAGAGATGGTGACAGTTGCATTTGATTGATACCAGTCATGCTTGATCTTTTCTTTCGGTGTCTGGACTGGAGGAGCTGGAGTAATAGCTATTGGAGCAGTGGCTGGCAAGTTTCCTGTACTCTTGCCTTCCTCTACCTCTTCAACCTTGTCCGGTACCTCATTTACCGTGACCTTATTTGCTTCCGCACCCTCTCCACCAGCCTTATTATAATCAGCCTCCACCTTAGCCTGCCATATCCCTAACCCCTTCTCTTTTTCATTATATTTCCTGCACCAGTACAAACACATTCGGGAGTCACCATAACGCTTTAAACCATGTAACGCTACCGCACGGCGGAACTGAGCCGTAGCAATCTGCTCACGACGAGCACGGTTGATGGCGGCAAGGACTGCGTTGTCGGCATCAGCGAGGGCAAGGTCATGTTTTCCTAGTCTTTGGTAAGATATTGATCTTTGAATAAGCCATAAGGGCGACTGCGACTGCTTGAGCGCAGAAGTATAGTGTTCTACAGCTTTGGTGTAGTCGTTGCTCTGAAGGGCAGTCTGGCCTAATGCGGCTTGAGTCGCCATCGCGTGGTGGAAGATGCAATTTATAAGGTATATTGTCACACAAACTTAAACCAACGGAAAGTGAGTATCTGTCTTTTCATGAAGAAGTGCAATAGGATATACGTCAAAGGGTAAGTTCTAGAAGTTCAGCCTCGTCAGTTTGATAATTAATTCTGCCACAAAAAACCGCCTTAGATTCTCCGATAAGAGGGCTTAAGGGTTCGTGGAGCTGTGACAGGGCAAGTAGGACTGGAGTCATTGCATATATTTAGGATACAAATATTCTTAGAATTACTCAACATTATATTATTTTACAAATCTTCTATTGCCATTTCCACCAGAAATTATATTTGTCGTTTGTCCCATTAGCTACCGTAAATGGTACCCATACCTTATCGTAATCTAGAAATTACTATTATAGTATTTGTGATATTTCCAGGAAAACCTGACGTATTTATTATAGGAGAGTAATATCTCCGTATTTCTTAGCGAACATTCCCATAGCCATCATAGGGAATATAAACTTGTAGTTTGGGTAAGATATCATGCAGCTTTTGTTGAAGACACCTTCAATGGCTTCTTGCAACCACTCCCCGTTTGGTTGTTGTCTACTCATAATGAGCTTTAGACCCTTCTCTATTGGGGCACGATCTGGATAATCAGCTTTTATGAGGCCGATACAAGCCCAGGCTGTTTGAACAACCTGGGAGCCGGATGGATGTTCAATCCAAACTGATTGCTCACAGCTCTACGATTCTTTTCAGTATAATGTCAGTAAGGATATAAGTATATGCAACTAACCTTGTAACTTTCGGACCATCCTCCATCCAGCCTCTGGTGAGAAATGAGAAAATCGCAGCCCTTTCGGACATAATCACTGTTTTTATACGTCTCACCAATGCTTGCAAGGCTTTCGAGTGCAAACATTGTAGCATATGTAAAACAGATACCCCAGCTGCCGTACCAACTTCCATCTGGTCGTTGGGCTAACCGGATATAGTTAATAGCATTATCTTTGAACTTCTTAATATCCGCAGCGCGATAATCTGGCCAGTATTTCGAGAATAAGGAGAGTGCTGTGACGACTGCGGTAGTACATTCCGGGTAATCGTATTCGATCATTATTCTACCGAAGACTTCGGCGGCATTCAACATTTCCAGGTGCTCAGACCCTCTAGTCGGTTCATATGATGCACAGCCACCAGATGCGTTACTATAGGTCAGAAGAGTATCAATAGCATCAAAGATTCTCTGATCATTAATCAAGGTTGGATATCCAGGGGTGCGTTGAAGCAGGATCACAGCTTTGAGGGCCTCTGATACGCAGTCACTGACGGCATAACCCTGATCTTTATTACTGAAAGCCCATGCACCCTTTCGTTGTTGGCGGTAGCAAATCTGCTGGTCCTCACAATTCTCTCGAATCTGTTGATCCTCAAGAAATTCCAATGCTTTCGTGAGCATTGGTCTCCATTTTGGATCCTCAGCAAGATCTGCTTCCATAACTGTTTGCACCAAAAACGCGGTGTCCCAACATTGAACGCCATTTGTGCCGTTTACCAACATCCCTTCTGACTTTACCCAGAGGAAATCTTCCAAACGTTCTTTATGACGACGTACAGAATATGCATCTGGACCTTCTTGTATATAACAGCAAATAAGATTGAGTGGTGAATTGACTGGTCCGAGATTAGCGAAGTCTGTGTTTTTGTCCTCCATCTGAACGAGTTTGAATGCCCAGTCTTCGGCCTTCTGGACTAAAGAGTCTGGCCTCAAATAAGGATTCCAGACATTGACCAGGAGCCAATTCACAGAATTCAGAAACCAGGATTTGGGATGAAAGTTGTCTCTCGGACAAATGCTATTACGATGACCAGCCCAATTAATCGATTCATATGGTTCCACAAACAGTTCTTGACGTAGCTCTTGAGTTAATGGTGTCAGTTTGTATGACCAGCGTTTTGACCAGATGAAGGACATCGGCAGGAACACCTGTCGCATATGAATCCACCATCGCCATGGTGCAATAGGTACCCAGTCTGGCAAAAGCCAAAGCTCGGGGGGAACGGGATTCACAATACCCCATTGAGCAACCCCGAGCAAACTCAACAAGAACTTTCCCCAGTGAGGTGCATTTACGGCACCCCCTAGCTTGTGTAAAGTAGCTCTGGCCTTAATCATGTGTTCATCTTCTGCATCAACCCCCATAATTCGCAAAACCACGTAGTTCATGGCTGTTCCAAAGACAGTGCTTTCTCCTTCAATGTGTAAACCCCAGCCTCCATCTTCAGGATGTTGTCGGGCAAAAAGATAGTTTTTTATTTCTGTAGCATAGGCGTCTGGAATTGGCGTCTCGGTCACATACCAAGCTATGGCAAAGCATGGAAGCAGGAACATAGGGCCGCCGTATTCGCAAGCCCAATTTCCAGGAGGGAGCTGCAGTTGTTTGAAAAACTCGAGACCATTATTGACCGACTCCAACGGGGTTTTTGCTGGTAGGAATTCAGGCAGGCCCTGAAAAATAATTAGTCAGGAGATGCACATGTGTGGTGGTTTGACGCGTGAGAGCGGGAGTGCGGACAGTTGGTAAGCCAAGGAAGTACTTGTCCGCTGTAGATTGAGGCCACTCTTTGGCATCCTCGTCATCTGTCAAATAATGCCATGTGTGTCGCCCTTTCTCGTCTAGCATGCGCCAGCGATTAAAATCGGTTTTCTCCCCTAGCTTAGGTCTCTTGGGACCTGCGTTGGCAGGCGCCTCGCTGTCAATTGGACGCTTCTCTCCTGTTCCGAGCAGCCCTATCTTCTCTGAAGAGTCCCCCTTCATACGAGATCTCGCCATTGCAGTGGTTGTTTGACTTCGATGTGTGAGAAACAAGAGGGTGGTGAGAATATATAAAGTTAGACGGCATGGCATCATCAGGGGAACANCAANTTGGGGTNAGGCTTGGCACTGGCAGGGATAATGAGCCTAATGACGACGGGCGGTTTTCACGTGCAAAATGCTCACGCAGCCAGCTTGGCGACGTTCTTCGACCCTCAAGCCGATCCTCTCACAGCCTTCTAGACTTTAACCCTCCGTAGTGTAGCGAGATTGTTTGTGTATACGGTGTATGGTGTGTGCTTCCTCTCGCACCACGTACTGCTTGTCATCACGTGCAACTCTTTAATATTGGCATTTGATAGAATTCAATCTGCATCATGTGATGGCACAACTAGACACAAGATTGTGCCATAAAGTCCTCCTTACCCAGTAGATGCCCTGCCTCCTGCTGATTGTGGCTGTCCCTCAACCATCCCGGCCAGATCGTTTCACTAATAAACCACAAGCCTCCTCATTTAATTAGGGGATTCATGTTCACAGCAGGGTATTTGATGTTTGTGAAGAGGACTTAATTATGATGTGCAATGAGCATTCCAGCCTTCAAAGAGAAGCGGCTTAAGAGGCATCTAATCTGCGGGTGCGGGGTCTAGCGCTCGGGTGCCTGATAGCCAAGGAACCCTCGGGCTACACGTAGCCTAAAATTGCGTGGATTGTATCTTTAATTCCAAGCGCAAGCCAATGGGGTACTTCAACGCTCAAGCTGTGAACAACTCGACCACCACAACTGCAACACAAGAAAAACCACCGAAATGCGTTCACAACAACGGTGGTGCGTTATGCGAGTCCAACTAGTCACAACATGCCATACTCCATCATCGAGTCACGCTGGCTCAATTCCTCTGTCACTTTCATTCCTCCTTCGTCATCTGCAACCGTAATCCTGTCTCGGATCTCGACTCTGGCACAATGAAGGCATCTCACGCCTAGTATGGACGACGATCGGGCAAATTTCGACGACGTCGCCTGGGATAGAAACGATGAGGCCTGGGAAGAGTCGAAGATTTCTTTTCAGTGCGTTTCAATCATACGCAAGATAGAATCCTTCGTAACGCAGAAATTTGGGAAGACCGCAACCTGGGTAACCCCGATGTGGGTTGGGGGATACAACAATATCTACAGAGTGCGAATTGAAGGATCTGATGATGTTGTAATTCGACTACCCCAGCCCAGCCTAGCTCAGTTTCCAAATGAAAAGACTCTTCGAGAGGCCGCAACAGCAAACTTTATTACCCAAAATACCCAAGTCCCAGTAGCCCGAGTACTCTTCCATGGACTGTCAAATCCGGATTCTGAAGTTGGGCCTTTCATTGTCATCCAGCATGTCGAAAACTGTGGAACCATGTCGCACGCGCTAATGATGCCCAACGAAAGAGATCCCACTGAGGCTCACATGTTGAATCCTGGCATCTCTGAGGATGTATTAGAGAGCTTTTACAACAAAGGAGCGGTCCACTTCCTACAACTCCTTGAACCCAGCTTTCCCCGTATTGGGTCTCTAGTCCAGACTGATGAGAATACCTTCTTGGTGGCAGGACGACTGATAACCCAAAACATGAATAGCATGCTTTAGCTTGCTAATATCCCCCGCGCCGCTCTCCCCCCTGAAGATAGATCATATGGGACTGCTGATGAATGGTACGTTGCGCTGACAGAGATGCACATAGCGCAACTTGTATTTCAACATAATGATCTCGTTATAACAGTAGATGATTGCCCGGAACAAGTATGTGGCACGTCATATTTTTCACAAACTGGCTAAACAAGGTCGGCTATCGACTTTCGGGTTTATAGAGGACGACTGGTCCGCCCAGTCAAAAAACCAAACTACGACGTTGTCCCCAGCTCCTAGTGGATTTAGCTCCTTCAGGCTTTGGTGTGATGTTCTCCGGGCAGGCAACATCCTCTTAAATGAGGCTAATGACATAGTTGCCATTGTCGATTGGGAATTCGCATATATTGCTCCTACACAATTTGCTCTCGACCCTCCTTGGTGGTTGTTGCTAAACGTGCCCGAGATGTGGCATACTAACATTGATGATTGGACTAAAATATACGACGTGCGCCTTAAAACTTGGCTACGAGCTGTAGAAAAAGCTGAGGAGAGCGCAAAGACGAAGTCAAATAGATTTAAAGTATCTATATACATGCAGGAGAGTTGGGAAACTGGCCGGTTCTGGCTCAACTATGCTGCGAGGAAGAGTTGGGCCTTCGACACCATCTTCTGGAAGTACTTAGATGAGAGATTCTTTGGTAGCAGAGAAGGGGACATCGCTAAACAGGACCTTTGGAAGACTAGGGTCCATCTACTGAGTGAGAGGGAAAGAAGTGCAATGGAGTCATTTGTGGAGAGAAAAATGGAAGAGTCGAAAGACCGGATTTTGGTCGACTGGGATGACGAACAGGTCAAGGTACGATTGGCTGAGGTGCTGTTTGAGGACTAATGGNTTTTTTTTCAAGACTTCTGAGTTTCTATCACTCAACTAGCTAAGAAATCATCAAAGGTCTCTATACAATGCAAATCCTTTAATCGTTCGAAGAAGCCCTCTTCGAGTCCTGAACCTCCCCCGCTTCAAGTTTCGGTCTATACGTAAAGCGTAGTTAGACAGTGTCCATGAAACTAAGTGTCTTTGACTATTGACAATCTATGTTACCCCATGATTCGGTATAACTGATGCCCTATCCTCCTTGTTTTGAACGCACGTCTCTTGATTAGAGTAAATGTGGTGAATCAGTCAATTATTAGTTCAGCACAAACCCACCTCGCCAAAACTTAAACAAGCCTCATCGAGTTACAACTCACATTTGGGGTTTACCTATGTTGTGTGAAAGGTACCCTAGCCCTACAACAATGTCTTGGTTGCAACGCTCTCTCGTATGAAAGTGACCGTCCAGCGCTGTTGAGCTAGATCAGAGGCTGTGATAACCTCCGTTCTGGGGGGTTCGATCACAAACCGTCTATTGCATCTAAGACTCGCCCGGAAGAATGTTGACAAATAATAACCTCAATGAAGCTGATCGCCAAGGTTCCACAGAAGCTCATTCGAGTTCTGTCTCGACGACTGTTAATATAAACCGGGCTGGTGAAGTAATCTCCAAAATTGAAGATATTTTTGAATCCATTGCAGACAGCATCCAAGATAACAAACGCCCGCTTGAAATACAATTAAAATCAAGACGACGGACGGGAACGAATGTCGCCCATAATATTGACACGAGAAAGATAGTCTTTCCAAGCAAATCACCACAAGAAGCCTGGAGATTCAGTAGGTTAAAAATTTCAACATTTACCAGCGCAATGCTTACCAGAGCATAGCTGTCTTGCTTCGAATTCTTGAGCTGTCTCATGAGGCTTTAGTAACTGGTATAGCTATTACGAAAAGGTTTGCCTATCTTTGAACTTACATCATTATTTTCACTCTTCTTTCCTCGTTCCATCATAGGATGATTCCTTCCTCCATTTCTACATTCATTTCTCATATAAGACCAGAGACATATATTATCGTGATCCGGAATTGTTCATAAAGCAAAGTATTGTTGATCGATATGTTGACGATCTCGCATTTACCTTGGGAATCAATCGAGATTCTCTGAACGTGGTATGGCGTTTTCGTCTCAATATTCGGCATCACAGATCACTCATGGCGCTTTGCAGGTAGCCGCTGCTAAAGGACTAGTAGCTGGACATCTTACATTGGTCAAAGGAGATAAGTCTATTCTAGACTACACTCTAGAAAATGAGGTAAGCTACACCATCCCTCATATAAGCATTATGCTGGAACGCTGGCAGGGTGCGTTGGTCCCTAGCACACGAAATATCGAACGGATACAATGCAACGACGTTCGATGGATTCTTGTGATTGAGAAAGAAGTAAAGTATTCCTTTGAATCTATTATTTGAAAACGTACTTACCCGTATCAAGGCAATTTTTCGCAGCTTGGCAGCAAGCCAATACTGGAAATACTCATCGGGAGGGAAAGGAATACTTATCACTGTGAGAGTTATTCCTCCCATAATCTTTCAAGAATCAAAGTGCAATATTCTCATTGCTTAGGCAAAAGGGTACCCAGATATTCAGTCACGCCAGTTCTTACACTTCTTATCGTTGCATCAACCCGCCATTCCTATCTTTGCATTAGTCGATTTCGACCCCGATGGAATAGGTATTATGTCCACTTACAAGTACGGTTCTATGGCCCTCGCACACGAAAATCAAACTCTGGTAGTGCCGGAAGTCCAATGGTTAGGTGTTAGAAGTGATGATATCCTATCCAATAGTGATACTGAGGAGGGGATTCTGAGATTAACTAGCAGGGACCGAAGGATAGCAACGGGAATGCTTGCGCGAGAACCATTCCGAGAAGATGGAAAAGAGAGAGAAGGGAGACGTGAACTCCAGATCATGCTATTTCTCAATGTTAAAGCAGAAATACAAGCTCTCAGCAATGGAAAAGGATTGGAGACTTGGCTGGATGGGAAGCTTCAAGGTATATAGTTATGTTTGCCAACACTTCTTCAGTTGTGATTTGTTAGCTATAGCTAATGCCATGATCGAGATGCTGTGTGTGTGATGTTCAATAGAGAAATGAGCAATTATCATATCATATACGAACCTAACTTAATCGTTTATGATTTTAATCCATTACTATGTCTGCTCATAACGCCACATGCAATCTAACGCCTGAACGCTCTCCAAAACTGTTCTCTAAGCTTTTATGCTTCGTATACCGCTATCGGGAATATCACAGCCACTGACCAATTTATAATCCAAGCATCCTTTGACAGCTCTCTCGAACCCTTCTCTCATACTCCGCTCTCTGTTCCCTCCACATCTTCGCGGCCTCTACATTCGCAGGACTCTCATCGTTCGGTTCGGCTAACATACTCATGACGGATATCAATATCTTCTCGACGCTCTGAATAGGCGACCAACGTTCTGAGGCATGCTCATAGTGATTTGGATCATCTCCGGGAGGGTGAAGTATAGATATGCAGACCAGACCACTTGGGTATACTAATTTACAGCGAATTAATCCCCGTGCAAATAGATTTCGGAAATGAAGGAATCAACACACCATTTGGATGCCATACTTCGCCTAGAAACCGCATAGTAGGCGGCGCTAGGGGATAATCTTTGGGAAACTTTAACTCGGCAGGGAAGATGCCGCCCTCAAAGGGGGTGCCTTCTGGGCCCTGGATAAGAGCTTCCCAATAAAGCATATCATCTTCGGAGACAGGCCCAGCGGTTATTCCTTCCGGAGGATTGTTCGTCAGGGCTCGATACTCCTGTAGTAGGCGACGTTGTGCAGTTGACGATGCCATAATTTCTGTTGGGATTGTAGAGGTGAGAGGTGTCGATTGTTTAGAATACTTGTCGGGATGTCACTGACGAATGCGGCAGTGGCTGAGTACCCCGCCATCCGGGATCATTCCGTGCAAGCTTGTTTCGTCATAAAGGCAGCAGGTAAGGTCAATCACACCATTCACCCAGAAAATATACATTTGTATTTTTATATTCGATCTCTCAAGACTAATATTATCCTGTCTGTCAAGACCTCTATTCTGAGATATACACGGTTGTTCTTGAAGTCATAATGTCGTCCGAGAGTACCCCACTTCGGGTGGGTTTTGTCCCAGAACACTTCTCAACCCCGTTGCACTTTGCGAAGAAATACTTTGGGCTTACTGCTGAGTTAATACCATATCCTTCTGGTACTGGGCATATGATCACTTCCTTGCGATCCGGGGAAATTGATGTTGGAATTGGTCTTACTGAAGGATGGGTTGCCGGACTTGGTAAGGAGGATCTAGAGGGAGATGGCGGATACAAAATAGTCGGAACTTATGTTGAAACACCATTGTGTAAGTTAAGCAATCCAGACAATATACCAAAATGTCCTTGCTTATATCTGTATTGCTAAATTGAAGTTCAGGCTGGGCAGTCTCCACCGGCGCAAAACGAGATATCAACTCCATTGCAGATCTAAAAAAGGGCAAGATCGGAGTGTCAAGAATAGGTAGTGGCAGTTATGTGATGGGTTTTGTGCTGGCAGACCAACAGGGCTGGCTCGAACCTGGCTCAAAACCCTTCGAATTCGTTCCCGTTCAGACCTTCGAGAGACTGCGTAAAGCAGTGAACGACGGAGAGGCGGATTTCTTCATGTGGGAGCATTTCACCTCCAAGCGTTATTACGACAACGGAGAGATAAAGAGAATTGGAGAAATCTATACACCTTGGAGAAGTTGGCTTATTACAGCCTCTACAAAGCTAGTCCCCGGCGGCAACCCAGATAAAAGACTTGCTCAACTATTCAAGAAGATTGATCAAGGTGTGCAATACTTTGGCAAACACCAAGAGGAAGCTGTCGAGTACATTAGCACCGAATTGGACTATTCCAAGGAGGATGCTACAGAATGGCTGAAAACAGTCCGATTCTCTACTAACGTGGAAGGCGTGGATATAAGTGTCGTCCAGGAGACAGTAGACGTCCTAAAGAAGGCAGGCGTGCTTGGAGAGAAGGGCATGACAGCACAAGAGATGATTGGGGGAGAACTCGCAGCACAGTTTCCTGGACCGTTCCCTAAGAGCTGATACATTGGGACTGCTTTCTGATGATGAATTGTAGAGGTCGAAGAAGTCAAACGAATGCCATTTATTTGGAGGGTTTGAGGCTTGTGAAAAGTCTACTGTAAATATTCTAGGTTGTAAGCTTTTGCAATTGTATATTGTAATGTACCAGAAATATTTTTAAAGTGATTGTGCTCTCTAAATGCCTCTCATTTCGCGTGCGGCGCGGCTCAACTCCTTCTTTAGGCTTCACCCACAGCCTTACTCATTACACATTGCTCCACAAGAGCAAAAGCAACACGAATCTGTAATGTGATGTTTCTTCGACAACTCCTTCGGAGGTCGACCATTTCTCCTCTCGCACGTCAGAACGCTGGAACATCCGCGTTCACTACGCGGTTTCCTGGGCGACGTCGTCTTCAGTCAACCAACTCGGACGCCCAGGCAAACAAAAGCAGAGAGCGCGCGGAAAGGGTGCTCAATCGTGTCCCCAAACCTCTGCGCAAGTACACCGATGGGTTGAGAAATGCGCCAGTATCGCATGTAGTTGCTTTCTTAATCTTACACGAGATTACTGCTATTGTGCCGCTCGTTGGGCTTGCTGGTCTTTTCCACTACACACAATGGCTTCCTACCGTGAGTCTCCTGCTTATATTCTCTGAGAGTATATAGACTTTAAGCTTTACTGATGGTTTATTCAGTCCTTTACGAATTCTGAATACGTCTCCCAAGGTATAGAGAGGTTCGGACGGTACTTCCGGCGGAAAGGCTGGTTTGGCTTCTCGAACGAACAACGAGAAGATAATAAAAGTGATTCGAAGCTTAGTGGGAATGGAGGAAGGATATTGATTGAAGTCGCCACAGCCTATGCTATAACTAAGGTGCTGCTTCCAGCTCGTATTATATTCAGTGTGTGGGCTACGCCTTGGTTTGCAAGAGTATTCATTAGAAAATTAGGCGGAGGCATAAAGAGAATCTTTGGAAGGAAATCGGCCTAGATGTTGTCAAGGAATCAGGGTCCGAAGAAAGTACTCGACAAATTTTTTTTTTACAAAGGGAAACCAGGGCCGGTTCTGAACCCTACTTAAATGAGCTTTCACCATCAGAAGCTATTTATATCTAACACACGTTTGTGGCCCTGCGACAAGGTCAAAAAATGTGATCAATTGAGACATGCGTGGTAGACTTTTATTTTATTTCTTAACGTCGTTACTCTATGATACCTAGAACTAAATCCCAGGACTGCGTTAGATCAATGGTGTCAAGATCTATTTCTCATAGATCCAGTCGTGCTGGGCAGAGGTCCAGGAGACAACCTCGCCTTGGCTGAACCAGAGAGAAATCTCCTTCTTGGCGTTCTCAACGCTGTCGGAACCGTGGCACACGTTCCTTCCAACATCAATAGCAAAGTCGCCACGGATGGTTCCAGGAGCGGAAGCCAAGGGGTTGGTGGCACCGAGAAGAGCTGAAAGGAGGAGTATCAGCAACCATATCAAAGCACAAAATACCGCAAGTACTTACTACGACCAGTCTTGACAGCATCACGTCCCTCCCAGACCATAGCGCAGATAGGACCGCTGCCCATGTCTATACGTTGTTAGAAGAAAATGAAGGTATTATGTAACGATTCAGAGGTCCATACACTTAATAAGTCCTGGGAAGAAAGGCTTGCTTGAGAGATCCTCATCTATCATTGATTAGCATGAGGACTAATATGAAGGCTTAGTCCTGGAATCATCCTACTTACAATGTTTCTCGAGGTGTTCCTTGCTGGCAACCATCACTTTGATAGCAACAAGCTTGAACCCACGGTTCTCGAATCTGCTGATGATGGGGCCAATAAGTCCACGCTGAATAAGACATCAGTGAACCTTCTATAAAACTACAGTTGAAATCTGCTATTCCATACCTGGACGCCATCTGGCTTGATAGCAATGAAGCTAACAAAATGTTAATTTCACTGCCCAGATTTGTGGTGGAGAGGTAATAAAAACATACGTCTGTTCGTTAGACATGGTGTCGTCGTTTAGTCGAGCTGCTTCTTCTCTGTGTTTTGCAGATGCGCGAAGATATGCTTGAGTCTTTGCACTCAAGTGTTTAAAAACGGGAGGATCTTGGTGTTGTTCGCTGGACTGATCCATTTAAATGGCATTTCGTGGTGGTTTTTCGTGCCTTACCCCTCCTAGTGGGGGCATTGGCGTCTATATCTGGATTAGCTGCTACCACAATTGGGGCCTTAGGCATTAACGAAAATTGATTTTGAAATGCATGTGATTAACTAGCGTGACGTGGCATGCTAAGGGCTTGTTTTCAGTGCAAGAAAACTTGAATCTACGGTGCAGTAAAAGATTATTCATTGATACGATTATCTAGTGGTAACTACTGTAACTAAGGCTGGAGTATTATTGAAACTAAGCATGTTAAAAGAGGATTAAACTCCTCGTAAATTCTATGTCTCTAGGTAGTTAATAACAGTGCCTTTTTAGTATGAGGAAAGTAAAATTAGCATTAACTTTTGGAGTAGCTGATATACCAGAAAATATTGAGCTGAAGTCTCCTNAAAAAGTGATAAGTAGTAAATGCTGTAGTACTAATAAGGGAAAGCAGTCAGAATATATATTGGCTGACCACGTGAAAATAGGTCATGTGTTCACGCGTCTACCCCGCGGCGCGTTAATTGATCCGTGACTAAACCACATCTTTTTCATCTACGCACTAGATTTACATTGCTGGAATGCCTTATAAGAGATGGAGGAGACTATGGAATGTATAACATTCAACAGCGACGTGTCACAATGGGACACTCAGAAATGTTTAATGCTCCAAAAAGAAATTCTCTCGGTACACATTTGCATGTCCTTAAAGTTTCGTGCTAGGATGGCACTGACCAATTCTACAGAGTCCCAGGAATCATATCAAATGCACGCGAGGCAGTCTTGAGGTTCGCGTTCTGCCTTTCCAGAATGTTGTATCTGCCAAACCCCTAAACAAAGCATGTGATGAGACACATGATACAGTTGCGGCGGCGACTAGAGCACAAAGTTCATATCCAGAGACCAATGCAGTTCAGCTTGGTCGCTCGACCGACTGCGCATTTGCAGATGGCACCGATCGAGCCCTTAATTCGACGACACCGAAAGCCTCAGCTTCCGATAAGAGCAGCGTGGAACCTAGAGCCTTAATCAAATACGATCAAACGAATAATTGTGCGCAGAAAATTGCCGTGTTAACACACGGGTGTTATAAAGCAATGTCGGAACCAAGTCAGGCTAGCAACAGCTCTCTGACGCAGAAAAATCCGGATTATGTCTATGCACAGTTTAACAACTTTGGTAACTTGATACAGAAAGACACAGCTCCTCTTAATGACGATGAAAGCTCTGATAATGAGGATACGGTCATAACTCTTCATGACAGGGCCTCACAGTTATCGACACACCATACCTCAGCGCGTAACGAATCCCCCCCACATACATACGATGAGGACGATACTGGGCATGTTAACTTAGGCGCATTCATCCCCGCGAGTGATACCCATGAGATACTTGACCCAGCGTCTCAAGATGCGTCATTTATCACGCGAGAACCAGACCAGACGAGCGTATATCAACTCGAACCTCAGACGCCAGCATTGCCTACAAACCCCTTCATTCAGAAGGGAAGTGTCCTCAAAGGCTTCGAGTTATTTGGTGCCACTCAACCATCTTCGATTGGCCGGTATATAGCAAGTCCTACCTCTTCTCGTCCATCGCCTGATGTGTACACCGGGCCTCTTTCTCCTCGGCGGATCGCTTCTTCCCCTCTGGCAAGAGTGCATGGTGGAAATATAGTCATAGGATCACCATTAAAGGATAACCCTCAGGTTCCACTATTTGAATCCCAGATAAATGCAACGTCGTCAGACCCGGCAGATCATAGCACCGCTCCGGCTGAAAACTGTGTATCTTCGCCGCCCCCTCGCGAAGCTGTTTTCAAATCTTCTAGGCAACCTCGAAATACTTATATTCCTCTTAAGGAATCACAGGAGAGGCGCCAAAAGGAGAACAGCACCTATTTGCATAGAAATGATAGTGACGAGTCAGATTCGGATTTTGAAACCAAGATTAGGAAGAATGTACGAAGGAAGGCCAAGGAGAAAGACATCCAAAGAGAGCTCTCGGCTGTTGAACTCCAACGACCAGTATCATCCGACAAGCAGAGATCCTCTGCGTCTGGCGTGGTGGAAATACCTTCTACGGGTCGGCGACATCGTGCTATGAAAGAAGAGTATCTCGATAAAGGCGATGAGAGCGATGCTCGACAAGATGATCCAGTTATCATAGACTCCCAAGTTCCTCCAAAATCCTCCGGAGTTGTTGCAGATAGTTCACCGTTTGGGGTTGCAAAGGCTTCTCTTAAAGTTCCAGAAGAAATATCTAGTCAAGATTCGAGTGCCACAACACAATCTCCCAGTTTACCAGCCCATTCGGAAAATGAGGATGTTGCAGATCCCGCCCCAAATTCCGAGAAAAGAGAAAGACCCAGTGATCCCGTCGCTCCCCAATCACCAAGACAGGATCAAAATCTCCCATTACATGAGTTTTCAAGAAGTTCTGGAAACTTTCAAACCCCAATATCTAAAGGCAGTGGCCCTTTTTCAGATCTAGCTGATGGTATGGTCCCTGAGACTAGCCCTCCGGAAGATCGGATAAGGCCTCTTACAGAGATTACCTCCATTTCTTTCACAGGAGAAATTGAGTTGGAACATATTCCTTGCCTGACTCAGGACTCTGAATTTGAAAATATCGTAAAGTCAGGTGATCGCCTTCCATCCCAAACATCATCGGCACTGGCAAAAAATGGAGATTTAATGAGAACAGGAGACGCTATCCCTGAGCCAATGAATTCAACCACGCATTTATGGATTGCAGAAGCAAATTCCGTGAATCACCAGCCTGATATTGCAGAATCTCTCAGAAGTGGCAACAAAAAACTCGAGCGCAAAGAACTATCAGACAGAAAGGGTATTACAAGGACTGGTAACCTGAAAAGAAGACGAGGATCTGATCACACCTTGGAAGAGCCTTCGAAGAAGTTGAGGTTTACGGAAGATAGTGGTCCTAATGAAAGCTTGACAAAATTAGACTTTGTGGACCCAATAGCGACAGGAATTCCTACTCCTACTTCGGAAGTCAAACAGTTTTCGGGAGTAGCTCCAAGCACGCCGATAGTCTCAAAAATATCAGGGTCGAGATCAAAAAATCGAAGCTCTGTTTCGACTTCTCCTAGGCGTTCTTCAAAGCGGTTATCTACTACTGAAGATATTACAAGTGAAAATGGGGAGTCCAAGCCTCGATCCTCCATACAAGAATCGGCTGCGTTAATGAAGGCGCATGAAATCGTTGAATCCATTAATCAGCCAGAACAAAAAGCTGCGAGTGAAACGGTGCAGGGACCTCAAATGCGACCAAAGCTTCCCAAAGGATGGTCATATGCGGATGAGGAGCCTTCCTCAACAAATTCTAGATCGCCTGAACCTGCTGGGACTGCTGGAAGACATGGAGGGTCGTTGTTTATCAATATGGTGTTTGCCGTGTCTTATGTCAAGAAGCCTAGTGAAAAAGACTCTATATCTAGCTTGATTCCTCAGCAAGGTGGAAGAGTTTTAGAGGACGGATTTGAAAGCCTTTTTGAGCTCTCCTCATTGTCTACAACACTAGGATCAGACTTTAACGGGGCCGAAGACCAGTTGGTCCTAACGCCTTCTGCAAAGACTCTCGGCTTTGCGGCCCTGATTGCAGACGAGCATTCCAGAAAGGCTAAATATATGCAGGCATTGGCGCTGGGCATTCCCTGTATTTCTGGACGTTGGATTTTAGCATGTGTTGATAAAGGGAAGATCCTAGATTGGACACCATACCTTCTTTGTGCTGGACAATCATCATTCCTTGGTGGTGCAACACGCAGTCGCGTAATTCAACCGTACTCCGCAGTGGATGCTAGATTTTCAGCAACCTTTGAAAGGAGAACGAAGATATTTGAAACCAAGTCCATTCTAATGGTGGTTGGGAAGAATCGTGATGAAAGGAGAAAAGCATATGTCTTCCTAACTCGCGTGTTAGGACCAGCACGACTTGGACAGGTAGCAGATCTAGATCAGGCAAGAAAGCAATTACTTGATGCAGAAGCTAAAGGATGTGCATGGGATTGGTTGTATATTGATGGTGATAGAGACATCGGAAGAAAAGCGATATCTGAATCGAAGTCGAATATGAGTGCCGCCGATAGTACTCGTGGTGGAGAAAAGGCTTCGCGGAAGCGCAAGAAGGGCCATTCACTGTCCGTTCTCAACGACATAGCAATCCNAAAAAAAGACACGAGTTATCAATGATGAGACTATTATTCAAAGTCTCATATTAGGGCAACTGATGGAGGAATAAAACGGCCTTGGGAAGAGGATTAAATCAGGCTCTGGTTTGCGGCAATATCCCATGATGTATAATATGTAAGGTTTTTGTTAGGCGATATAGATGGAATTTTGGGTTAACACAGCACCATCCGGCGAGATTAAACCTGTGTTAGGTATTTAGTTGCATTGTCAGCAAGGTTATGGTTGTCTCCGGAAACTTGGGATATGCATTTTAAAGAGAGCAATAGTTGTAGCTAACATCAGTACGATTAAAAATTACTTGCACTTATATTTGATTCTCGGTAAACCACGCAGCTGATGTACTATGCTTTCATATTACTGATTAAGAAGCTAATTTATTCTAAGCTATGATCTATGGCAGTATCTGGTCACTCTATTTCGCCATCTCTTAGTAGTGTCTGTGAATTCTTTTTTAGAAAATCACTTCATATCTAAAGTTATCTACGCTAGCACAATATATTCGTAACGCACCTGTTGACCAAAAATTATTCATCGAGGCTATCATCTGTGAAGTATTCAAAATCCGCAGGTAAAGGCGCTTCTTTACTATCATGTCCATCAACTGGATTAATTTTCTTCTTTTGGGCTATGATTGTATGTGGAGGGACTTGAGCAGGAGATGGTAAGCCATTCCTGACATTCTTTGTCATGTATTCAGCCCACTGCCAAGGCTTCTGGGTATCTCCAGGTAAAGAGTTAAAATACTCCCAGCCCATCACGCCTCCAAAAGTTGGATATCTGCTCCTAAGGCTTACCAACACCTCCTGTAATATCTCAAACGGGACCCAGCCAGATCCATTACTTGGATTTGTAACCATACCGATTACGATCTTTTCAGCAGGCCATCCTCTCGCGATCATAAAATCATATCCTGAAGTTTTGCTAAGGTCTCCCCATCCACAGTAAAATTGCGTATTGTACCAGGCAATACTCTTTCCTCGCATTACCTCCAATGCCTCATAACTAAATCCACTTAAATTATGCTCCTTCTTGTCAGACATTAAGGCCGCGGCGACAGGGGCCAAGGTGATCATAAAGGCTTCGCCAAAATCCGCCTTCAGTCTGTCAATTAAACGGATTATTCCGGCCAAGGACATTTCTTCCTCAACATCTAGATCTAGGCCATTCAGATTTCTCTGCCTTATCAGGTCCCGTAAAGGTTGGTAATATGCTTCGAATGTCGCGTCATCCTGGTCCAGCCTTGTAAAAGATCCTTTCGCAGCACCTCCAAGCATACCCATCACTTTGATACCAGAGGCTTGAATAATTCGTAGTTCGGCCCATAGCGTTAAATATCGAGGATCTGAAGGTACATGGTCGTTCTATTTGATCTATTAGCAAAACTATGTCGAGATTAAACTACAGATTGCTCACTAGAGTTATATTCCCAGGTGGGTCATTGAGATGTATCGCAGCGACGTTGATGTGTGTCACTTCAATGTTGGGCTGGGTCACTATCGGAAGAATCGATATCGGCCTTCCATCTGGAGTATGCAGTGTCTGATAATATATGACAATTCGTGGCGTCGAAGGGGGAGGTATTGGAGGCATTGGATAGTATTCTTTGCGGTGCTATACGTAGTTCCTTTGCCTACAAGGCTGAGGTTTGGGTTAGGATCGCGGGCATTGACCTCATTGGATGCCGTTCTTCTAACCCCAGCCTTTGTTCTTCCCGCCGTCTCATCTACTGGTACCTCCTTTTATCTCCATCTTCATTCTTATATGTAGTTTGATACGGTCTATAAGATAATTCTATTTGATACCCGCTTCATAGTAATTGGTATATTAATATGGAGTCTCAAAGAAACGAAGTCATGACACTACTGCGCAAAGAGATATCATAGGCCAGTCTTTCACACGCTTTGTCTATCAGGAAGCGATGTTTTGAATAATCAAATACCTCGTATGAATAATTAGTAGATATCTTTATCATGGGTCTGCTTTCTAACCTCAGAGGATCCAATCTTTACTTTAACATCTTTGTGGGACTGATCATCATCACCGTGTGGCTTTACACAACCTCAATCTTCTCTTTGGGGCCATATCATGGAACACAAAAGCCTAATCTCCGTCTAGATAAGGATGCTTCATTTAAGATAGCTATATTTTCGGATCTTCACTATGGGGAAGAAGAACATGGTTGGGGAATTGATCAAGACATTAAGTCAACAAGGGTGATGGATGCTATCGTTGATTATGAGATTCCTGATTTCGTAGTCTTTGACGGTATGAAATCCCCTTCTACATTCTAATCATGCTGATATTAGATCTAGGTGACTTAATTACTGGTGAAAACACTTTTCGTGAAAATTCCAGCAGTTATATAGATGTCATAACGAAGAGCCTAGTGGACAGGAATGTTCCATGGGCGAGCACTTATGGAAATCACGATTCTAAGTTCAATCTATCTCGAGAAGCAATATTTGCAGAAGAGTCCAAATTCTCTCTATCATACACACAACATTCTCCTGTCAATCTTCCAGGAGTATCCAACTACTATCTACCTATTTATCCACCTAAAACTCTCTCTGACGGGCATACTCCCGTGGCAATCCTATGGTTTTTTGATAGTCGAGGAGGCGCAAAATACCAGGAGCAACCGGCAGACATAGACTCGATACCTAATTGGGTTGATCCTGTTGTTGTTTCATGGTTTCGTGACGAACAATCTAAGCTCCGCGAGAGATATGGCAAGGATCTTCCATCACTTGCATTTGTTCATATCCCTGTGTCCGCTTTCCTAAATCTTCAAAATTCCGCAGACATGGTATCAGAGCACTTCCCGGGACTCAATGCCGACTTTCCGCTCGCCTTCCAAGGTGATAACGGGGAAGACCAAGAATTTATGCAGGCCTTGGTGGATACGCCAAAACTGCACTCAATATATTCAGGTCATGATCATGGCGATTCATGGTGTGGAAACTGGCCAAATTCTGCTAACATCTCTGCTGGTGTTTCCCGACCTCACCTCTGTTTCTGTAAGCATACTGGATATGGAGGCTATGGTACATGGAATCGAGGAAGCCGAATAATAAAGCTCAATTTTGAGGAGGATATGGATGTCCACACTTGGGTGAGGATGGAAAATGGCGCAGTTATCACACGTGTTCACCTAAATAACACTTATGGGACTGATATATACCCTACTACTGACGGAGAATAGCCGGTGTATCCATTGATGCTAAATTTGAATATCCTATTATGATGGTATCACGGGCCTCTAGCATCAGTTATAATATATTTGAATGATTCTGTGTATAGATACTCTTATAGAATGAAGAGAGATCCGTTGGCGAAAGGGAAAATGAACATCGTACTATTTTAATGGATTTCGTACTTGTCGGCATAAATACTAGTTGCGATCTTTCAATAAATACTAAGGCTACCGGGAATATTTGCATGGTTCTTCTAACCTCGGGATAGTTAGGTGGAACTCCTCGTTTTCCTGGCAGTAATCCATAGTAATCCATTCATACGGGACGACAAGCACTAATCTTGGTTCCTGAGACCAGCCGAGCATCAGTGACAAATATTGATCACAATATTCAGGTGCCAGTCTAGAACACACTGTTTTCGTCGTTTGAGGCTACATCTCCCACATGACCTCGGAATGATCAACTCAATGTTTTATAATTGGTTTATTAACTTATAATACATTAAGAGATATCTTATAAGGTTGTTGTTATTTTTTATAAAAAAAGAATAATGATGACAAATGGGAAGCTTATCCCTTGTCGTGAAAAGCAAGACTCAGGGATAATCCAAAATAAGTTAAGTTAACTTATTGAATGAAGGTGCCTACAGGTTGGGATTTGAAAGGTGAACAAGAGCCTGCAGCTGTAGGCCTGCAACCCCACACCGTTTCAGCGATCGATTAACAAGGCGCAAAGCAAAGCAAACACCGGAGCGAAGGCAGATCAACCCACCCACGCCATCGACCATGGGACACGCGCTGTAGAAAGATATAAACGATAAACCTGATCAATGACCTGGCAGCCTGGTTACGCTGACAAAATTCTAAGTCAATCTATAAGTATCAAAGTAAAAGCTATACCGGTACTTGATGACTATCCACCGCTAATTTGCACAACCACTCGAGCATGAAGCAAAACAGCGTGACGCAGAGCGCCTCTAGAAGTTAAGTGAAGGGCTGGTAGAACAGCCATTTCATCTCTGAATAGCAACATAGTCAAAGTTTAGTATCTGGTATACAGATTGTCTTTCAATACCATAGACTATTTCTTGTGGTTTTTTGTTAAGTTATGAAGTTTTCCGACATGGAGAACTCTAGATAGAAAGGAGCTATGAAATAATCTGGTATGCTCTATAGAAAGACCTCCAATACAATATGACATTATTGCACGGCTCCATCTATCCGCTCCAGAATCGAGCATACTATCTCTTCCCACATAATATTCTTGTTCAATTTTCCCCACTATTTATTCACATAAGTCTTAGGACACCATTGATTTGTTCCAGTAGAATATTTGAAATCGCCATATTGAAATCTCCTCTTACTTGTCCAACTTGAGAAGATGAAAATTTTGGACCGTTTAAACTTTCACATCTTCAATAATCTGCACGGTTCCATCCATAACCGGTTTTTCTGAAGTATTTACTGCTTCATCGTTTGCAATCGACTTCGCTTTCGCAACAACTGATATCATGCACTGATAGCGGCGGAATTTCCTAGCAGGAACCTTTGCCTCAAACTGGGTAAATTTCAATAAACATTTTTTTATAGAATATGCTAAGCAGAACCTACCATCTCATCGATCTCTTCCAGTGTTCGATCCTTGGTTTCAGGGAGATAGAAATATATGAACGCTGCTGCAATGAGACCTGATGGGAACCATATAAAACCGTATTTTGGACTTCGAAAAAGTTAGCAAGCTAATATATTTATATCAGACGATATAGAAAGATAAATATTACCCCCAATTTAGAGAACTTGGATTTATGAAGTATGGTGCTGTGAATGTTGCAAGCCACTAGTTGACATTAGCTGAAGCCCATTTCTGGTCTTCTGACAATACCTACCGCCCCTAAAAACCCTACAGCTGCTGCTAAACCAAAGGTATATGAACGAAGGCGTTGTGAGGGAACCTCACCCCCAGCTAACCATGCGAATGGGCCAATTGCACCCTGTTTCATTTTTAGTGGACCGCTCGATATCTCTGTCTAAGGATATACATACATTATACACGACTAGATAAATCACAGATATACTGACGGTTGCCTTTCCTGTGCCTACAGTTCCTGGGTGAATAGTATAGACGATAGCCATTATTAACTGGCAGATAGCACATATTATCAAACCTGCCGTTATGAACACTCGTCGACGACCGTATGGAACTATGATTCCCAAGTTTATGAGGATCGCAACGACACCAACAGATACTAGAATGCATGAGTTCTCAAAGGCATTTCCAACTTTGGCCATTTCAAAGAAGTATGTCCCATAAGCTATATACCGTCAGTGTACACTCATTGAATAGAGGACCCATCAACTTACCTAACAAATACATAGCTCCACAGGCAGCTTGTGTTGTTACTGATGCAACTGAAATAATGGTGCGTCTACGGTCAACTGGGTTTCTAAACATATCCATCCATGCTGCTCCTCGAACCATTTGTTTCTCAGACTCGATTGCAATCTGCATTTCCCTGAGCTCTATCTCAACAGTCTCTTGGTCAGGTCTCAGCCACTCAAGAGCCTTCCGAGCCTTCTCAATGTTACCATGTTGGACAAGCCATCTAGGAGACTCTGGAATGATCAGAAGCCCAACAGAAATAATTCCAGGTACGATATAGATGAGGCCGAGCGGAATCATATAAGAAGCTCTGCTTGTTACCTTGGATGTAAAATTATCCACAATAGTTCCAACAAGTGAACCGAGAGATGTCCATACTGTAAAAAATGAGATTGACATTCCGCGATATCGAGCAGGTGTCACTTCCTATTTAAACGACATTAGTTCTATTCATTCGGATATGAGACATGAATTACAAACCTGTAAGTATAGCTGGCCAAAAGTCATAAGAAAGCCGTTGGCAAATCCAATAAGCGTTCTCCCGACATAAAGGGCAGCAATATGCGTTGTTCCCAACATTATAGAATTTGAAACAGCACAAAGCAGACAACCTATCCACAGCGACTGTTTACGACCTAGTACAATGGCCATTGGGCCTAGATTTTCCATTAATGTTTATCTTTTGATGATTTAGTGATTGAACTTGCCAGCAAGTAATGATCCACAGAAAGCCCCTAACGTCATCAAGGAGGCAATTAACTGCTGTGCAGTCGTGGAGATATTGTATCCCACAGGAGATTCAGGATCAGCATAGCCAAAAACCTTCAAATCAATCAGACCTATATCATATCGATCTTTGTTTCTCCATGAAAAAGGCTTACCTTTAAGAAGCCCACCATAGCTTGCATGCCACCTATCAGACTGAAATCGATTCCATATTGGAATGGAGACATAGACACGAGAAGACATGCTAACATACACTTCCAGTTGGCCATCAGCTCCTGATTTTTGACTTGCCCCATTTTGAGATGTGATAAGGACCAGCGCTATACCACTCCTTCTAATTTAATAGACAGAAAATGAAGGAACAAAGAAACAAAGAAACAATAGAAAAGGAAAATGCAGACATATTACTATAATTAAAACTCACATTCGGTGTGTTACATCGTCGAAGCTGGCATAAATGTCGATCTCAAATTTCAAGCACCTAATTGCACGCCATGGGTAATATGGTATTCAGCCAGCTTGGCATATATGAATATCGGCTCGACTGTGCCGATCGACCCCATGGGGATAATTCGATAGTGCGGAGAAACTGTGGTTGCGTTAGAGTTTACGTTCCATTAAGTGGATGTCCAATATGCATCTACCTACCTCAGTTTCTCGGGAAATTCCCATCATGCGTTCGACTCATACAAATGACCGACGAATTCAAGGATCCTTTACCATTCAGAATTATATTGGCCATGGTTTGTCTGGTCTCGAACACTTTCGATTGCGTGTGTCGGTGCCACTTGGCAATGTCACGAAGAACTCGGAATGAGGGGTATATGCATGAGCTACTAGAGAAATTTCCCAAATGTAGAGGAATTATTGAATACCCCACAGAATAATGTTTAATAGGTGGGGCATATTATGAGACCAGTTGCCGTGCTAATATTCAAAGATATAGTAATTAAGTATCTCCTCCAGTCTTGTACAACCTTGAAGATATAGCTAGAAGATAGACAGCATCTGTATTCGCCAAAAGCCAACATGATATTGGATAATCTCAAAGGAGACTCAGCCTTGACTAGCTTGAATGGCGTTTTAGTTCTACCCCAAATGATGACGGTGATCGTAGCTTTGGCCATATTTCTAATAGGCTTGATAATCATCGATTATGCTCGCATGCTATTGCTACGGAGGAAGATGGTAAGACGATTCCATGACCATCTTGAGTTGATATTCATCACTTCTTAGCCCCCTGGACCACTACCGTGGCCAATACTAGGAAATACTTTTAGTCTACCAGATACAAAGCCCTGGATATACTTCGAAGAACTTGCTCTGAAGTACAAATCACCATTGGTCACCGTTTGGATCGGCCGTAATCCTACAGTATGGCTTAACGATGCGAAGTCTGCTTCAGATCTCTTGGATAAGCGTGCAGCAACCATTTCATCGAGGCCGCGAATGATTGTTTTCGGCGAGCTTTCATTTGATCAATCGAGTCTTGTTTCAATGAGATATGGTGATCGTTTTAGAGTCCATAGAAAACTGACACACATGGGCATTGGTATGCAGCAGGTGCGGAACTATCAGCATATCCAGAGTGATGAAAATAAAATTGTCTTGTATGACCTCCTTGGTGACTCTGAGAATTATGTCGGGCATCTGGAAAGGTATGCTGCTAGCGTGGTCTCCATTATTGGATTTGGAAGGAGAATTCAGCAAATCGATGATCCCATAATAACAGAAGTTATTGCTTTGATGCAACATGCGGCAGAGTTGAATGTTCCTGGCAAAAGCTTTCCCATGTTGATGGAAACATTTCCAAGTACGTATCCTAGTCCACTTATGTTCGGGTGAGTCTAATATCTGGGTAGTTTTAGCTAAGTTCCCAAACTGGATGGCTCCCTGGAAAAAGGGACTTGGAGCTATACGAGGCCGTAACTTCTTTTATGCATTAGCAGAAGAGGCTGCGACCAACCCAAACGACATTGATTGCTATGCAAAACAACTCTTTAGAGAAAGGGAAAAATACAATCTTACTGATCTGGAGCTTTCCAGTCTAGCTGGTAACCTGTTCGGTGCTGGAAGTGATACCTCAAGTTCAACCCTAATAACGTTCATACTTGCTTGTTGCGCGTTTCCAGAGTTTTTGCCGAAAGCGTGGGAGGAGCTTGACGGTGTGGTTGGATTGCACCGCGAGCCTACTTTTGAAGATGAACCTAATCTAGTATACGTGAAAGCTGTTGTGAAGGAAGTCCTCCGCTGGCGATCCGTAGCAATCCTTGGCGGTCAACCTCATGCTCCTATTCAAGACGAAATGTATAACGGCTACTTGATTCCTAAAAACACCTGGATTCAAGGCAATATTTGGGCAATTCACAGGAATCCAGAAAACTTTCCAGATCCTGACAGATTTATTCCCGATCGATACTTGAAGGACAGTCCATACTACAGGCCTTTCCCTAACGAACGCGGCTATATGACGTTCGGGTGGGGAAGAAGAGTCTGTGTTGGCCAGGCACTCGCCGAGCAGGAAGTTTTCATTAGTATTGCCCGCATGCTCTGGGCATTTAAAATCCAAAAAGCGCTGGATGAAAATGGAAAGGAAATCCCAGTAGACATCTTTGATTACACGTAAGTTGAATATTCCGTTATTCGGAATATACTGATTTGGATAGCAATGGGCTCAACATGCGGCCCAACCCTTTTAAATGTAGAATCGAACCCAGAAGTGACGAAATTAGGAGAACAATTGAGCGTGAAAGGCACCAGGCGCTAGGAAATCTCTCAATCTATAACGGCGAGACGAAATATAGAATTAGCACTTACCCTCGGAAATAAGTATTTTATTGTTCGGATTATCAGTAATTAAATAGCCTATATGCATTAACTAGTACCATATATAGAATTTGTCAGCCCTGCAATATCTCGCATCCTGGACCCCATTTGAAATAGATCAAAGAAATGGGAGTTCATATAGTATCTTCGTATCAGGCTTTGAAAGTTGGATTTTTCTAGTGACATTGATCTGCTACTTAACACTCTCTGCATTATTCGATATCATTTGAAAGGGAGGATATCGTATAAGAGACATCGACCTTAATTTGTTATGAAATGAGTGGACAGAAATGAGTACGTGCCAATGAACCATTTCTCTTACATTCATTGTCGTTATNAAAAAAATATCCAGGCAAAAAAGAAGCTTCTTTGGTCTCTTTATTAAACTTCGTGTTCAATACTGTCCACGCGTGGGACTCTGTCTAAGCTGGTATGGCCAAATTTCGCCACCATTTCGACCTTATCTCATCAGCATATCTTCGTCTACGTATTTCAACATGTAACTTACACATTGTTGAACTAGTTCAGTATCCTCTTTGCTTACACCTACTCTTCGTATCCCTCTCAGATGCCATGCTGTCTCGAGTGGCAGGTTCTGGATCATGATTCCTGACAAGACTACCAATTCAGTATCAACTGGTCCAAGGATACTTTGGTCGGAAAGATAAAACCCATATGTAATTTCTTTAGTAATAAATTCAAAATCCCTATGAGCTGCCATGGGAGCGATTGATGTGGATTGGTTCTGCTTGTATATCTCACTCAGCCACTTCTCACCTCGGGCTCTATTTTCGGGTCCAGATTGCCAGTTTTCTCTAAGAGGTTAGTCAGCCTCCTATGTTCCTTAGAATGATAAGAAATATTTAAATATAAAATTCTCATACATACCGCGAACAAGAATAATCTTTATCTTCTGGTCGCTCAGCCTTGGCGATTGCATAGATTGCTTCAAGTGGTTTGCACACGCCTTGGATAGATACAGTCTTAACTAGAACCTCTCGCAAGCGGCGCATTAGAGCTTTTCGAGATTCAGAAGTCTCATAAAGAGGCTTACTGATGAGGTACAGGTAGAGTGTTGCTGCATGATCTGGATAGATATAACAGAGGGACGAAAGCTACAACAATTCAGCACCCGAACCATACAGCAAAGCGAAATCTTTGAAGACGGGACGAACAACTACTAAATACCATTTGTCTTGTCCAAGGGACTTTGACGGAAACCTTTCCTCCACAGCCTTGAATAGTCTTGTTGCTTCTTCTGAGATTTGATTTTCTTCCATGTCGTATAACAAGTATATTGCTTACGGATAAAATTTTAGAAGGAGGGGTTGTGGTTATATCACTGTTATATTGGTTATCTCACTGTTATATTGGTTATATCACTGTTATATTGGTTCCACAAATATGTAATCTACATTCCGAGGCGACCGAAATCCGACAATTAATGTAGCCATCAGAAAATGTCCTGTAAAATTTCTACTGAATAAATTTATTGATCTATATATATTTTTTGCCTGGCGGAAGTGATCTTTCTTCTATCGGGTCAACGAATCCCCCGCATTAACATTCTCTGCTTAAGCCTCTAATTCTTTCGAGACTCACAGATGCGCAACAATATTACTCTACTTAGAACTGATTGACTTCCGCGATTCCGTGTACCGTATTGAGAATACAAAAATTGTCCAAAGATGTTGGGTTGCCTTGAAAATAGTTAGAGTCACACGTGATTGAATTGACATCTGTTGTACATAGTTCGCCTCATTTCATCACCATGCTATCAACCTCACAAATCAAATTACATTATGGAGCTCGATCCCATCAAAGCAATTAGGGATAGTCGGCCACCTGCATCCGATTATCTAACCTATCTGACAATCTTAGAATCGCATCTTTCTAAGAAGATTCTCCCAGAATTAAACGAGATCCTTCAAGATGAGGAATTGACGCAGAATATTGGATGGGATTTGATCCACCTGCTTCTGCCAATGAGAGGTAGTGAGGAATGCCTTTCTACTATTGCCAGATTGGGGAATCCAAGGGAGGTCGTGCTAAAGGTAACTGAGGCTTTGCAGTTACTACCAAGTGATGCTACTGAAGATGAAGAAGAGAAAGATGAAGCATTAAATCAGGACAACGATAAGGTGGACACAGCGGAAGAAGAAAATGATGAGCCCACCAATACAGAAAAATTTTGCAAACTTGTTGCCCTTCTTTCTATTTTATTACCTCGGATTAGGACTAAATATCCTTCACGCTTTCTCTCAACATCCTTAATCGCCATCCTACGCGCATATCAACCATCTGCTCAGGCCACCCTCTCTGTTATCGCCTTCGTACACAGTCTTTCAGGAATAAAACGCCCACAATTGCCTAGCCGTAAGTCAGGCACTGATCTCCAGACGACAACATCCGCAATTGGAGATACATCGGGTGTACGAGCACCCGACCCTGAAGCCCAAGAAGAAGATCCTAGGGAAGCGGCGATACAAAAGAAGCTGCTTCAATCTTTTATTACATATATCTTAGAAGATTATGCCAACGAAAATCAAATTGAGTGGGCTTCACGCTTACTAGAATTCTTTAATCCAGCAAAGGTGGTCGCTGGAAGAAAGAGTCTAGCTGAAGCATTCAAAGAGGACTCTAATCTCCAAATAAGAGACACAGTGGTTGGGCAGCTCGTGGTAAGTAACTCTTGTACAGTGTCTCAGTTACATGCCTAATCTGTACAGGCTCTCGCGCGGGACCTTGAGCTGTTAAATTATGATATCCTTTTCGATACTATCTATAAACCAGAATCCGAACCAGATAGTGAGAATGATGAGGAAGAGCATTATCCCTCCTCACCAGAAGATATTCCATTATCTGCAGTAGGATGTTTATTCCTCATCATGTCCATGGTTTTCTCCTCTATCTTATTTGATTCAAAGGGTGCTTTGCCAGACCTCTCGATCTTTCCTGATCATGAAAAACTGGTTAAACGCTTCATTGGTACCGCTGGAGCACAAAATATTGGTACTGAACCTGTTGGTATTATTGATGCTGTCGCAGCTATTGGCATCTGGTTGGAGCATAACAATAAGTTTGTATCTGGCCCCCTTGAAGATGATGATTTCCTGCAGCACCTACAATCACTATCCCTCTTGTCAGCAAATACTCCCTTACCGACACTACGCTACGCATGTTCTGTTCTCACATCATCAATCTTGCATGCTCATCCTGATGACCGTGTAAGGCTGGCCTTCATATCTGACACACTTGAGCATTGTCCCTACGAAACCCTAAAAGAATCAGCTATTGGCTTGCTAAAGGATGAATTGATGACGGCTCAAACTCGAAAGTCAAACAATGTCTTCTCTTCTAGTGCCGCCATAACCGCTGTTTTGCCATACTTTTTCCCGGAGATCCCTTCCGTCGAAAGTTATAGCAACGAAGAGCTAATCCAAGAAATCATGCAAGCTTATCCATTTCATATGGGTGTTCTTAACTTCTTATACTTCCTAAGCGGGAAAGTATATTCCCATCTCGTCCCCGGAGGGATGATACAAACTTCAAAGGAATTATATTTGATCCCTTTGCAAGAAGTCTTGGAGAAATGTCTAAAAGAGCTTAGACAGGAGAGACCAAGTGATGATAGTGGTGAAAATGTTGGCCAAGCAGAAATACATCTCCTAGGGGAACGGTTATCCCAAACTTCTACGCAGGCTGAGCTACAGTTACTCGGTGACAGGCTTGCTTTATATTTTACGAGAATTGAGGATTTGTAAAGAGTGAGATTTAATTTAGTATAACGAGACTATGACGAATTAAAAGCTAGTTTCTAACTAGCAATGAGCTGGCTTAGAGTTCAATGCATGGGATAAACATCATGCCAATAACCACACTTTTCCTGTAACACATAAAATAGAAACTACAACGTCCTTGTATTCTGTTTCTTAGTCGCGCACTATCCTGCAAAATACTGGTGACAGCCCTCTACAGATACTTGCTAAAGAACTTCGCCAATTGGTTATAACTGCGATTGTGTGGTCAGTCTTGGCTACTCATACAGGAAGGCGTGATGTTACTTACCCTCTCTCATATTCCTTTAGGTTATCCGCATTCTTCAAGTCTGCTCGTGCTCCCATCCATCCATGGTGCATGGTCCCGTAAGTTTCGATTTCTCCAACCTTTCCCTTTCCTGGAGCGAAAACTTCTTCATATTCTTTTACTAATGCTGGCTCTTCACCATTAGATGCCAAGACTATATGTGGAATAGATATTTTCTCGGCATCTTCTCTCGTAAGAAGGCTATGATTTGTGTTAGCAGTGATAAGAACAGATTCTGGCTGTGATTAGAGGGAGTACCCTGGATGAACTTGACCAGAGGCTTTAAAAGGCGTCTTTGGACCAGAAGTCAATGCACATATCTAGTATCAGGTCAGCATGTAGGTGCTAAGAACATTCAAATATAAGAAATCTATACCTTGCCACCCCAGCAAAGTCCAAAGGCACCCCAGCTTGTAACACTAGTAAACTTCTTCTTTGACTCTTCTACAACATTGAGGAAAGTTGCAGACTGAGCCTCAAAATTCATAGCCCGAGAGAAGAGCTCTTCCTTCTTTTTCTTGTTCTCCTCGGTTTCATTCACAAACCAATCATGATCACCTGGACTTCCCTTGAAAAAATCAGGAACCAGAACTACAGCGTTTAAAGCATGTGATAGAGCATCTGCTCCTTGGAGGGTCTGTGGCGCAGGGCCGAAGATGTCATAAACATCAAAGATACCAATTGTTGCATCTTCTGGGCCAGTTATGTCTGTTCTCCATGTTAGAATTAAAATCAATACGTAGAATATTTACTTGTGTTGCGGGAGGAAGAAAACTTGCATGTGTTCAAGCCTCCCACTTCAGCCCAGTGGCCTTTAAGAGTGTATCCTTCCGATAGAACGGGAGGAATTGTCTTGCAGGCTTCGCAAGTCATTTTGCTGTTTTCTTTTTTATTTTCTATTGAAAATATCTTTATTCAAATGAGTATAGTTTCCAATTTGATCTGAAAATTTTGGANTTTTTTTTCCTTCTGTTCTTACCCTAATATATACAGACTGGAGGGGAACTTTTATTTGGTAGATTTCCCAATCACTCACTCGGATATAATCTGGAGTTAATTTATCCGGAAGTCGGATCGGCCCTCTAGCACTCCGATAGGAAGGTCTGGAAATATCAGGCGGGGTGGTGAGGCTATCACGCCATATAACACGGAGATAAGTATCCAAACGTGTATTTACTACACTAAGTTAACTTATTTTAATCTAAAATATGCGGTCCGGGATTAAGCTGATAAGTTCATGCTATGCAATTGAAATCCCAGAGAAGTCGCATGATGAACATATGTCTCTGTAGCCGTCTTGTTTGTTGACGAAGCTAACCAATACTTGGCCATATTATTATATGATCACCATGAATACCATCAAAATCACGGGAAGCATTTGATATTCCAGCATAGTGATGGAAAGAGTATATAAGAGTTTCTGATAGTCACATACCACCTCGCTTCTCTTCCTTTGGATGTTTAGTTTTCTTTTCCTTGTCAATTTGCTCTGACTCCTGATTTTCCTCTTCTTCTGATTCGTATTCTTCTTCCATTTCGAACCAACCGTCATTATCATATCACCAGTAAAAGCTCGACGCGAATAGTTAACTCACTCGGAATTGGATCAGTCTTAATTGCCTTGAGGATAGCTTTGGGCTATTCGTTCTGATCAGCTGCTGCTTCAATTCCCGAATATTTCTTCTCATCTGCATGGTGAGACAACCTCTGCTGATGAACCCGAATTTACCTTAGCTTTGTGCCCTCCAGAGCATACACCTGTAGATACTGAGCACAGTTTGGAGTACAGGCTATGCGACGTGATGTATGTGTACGCCTGGTTACTACCTGAAGCATAGAAGTCACTTGGCACGGAAGGAGTCTTGCAACTAAAAGGAGGAACGTAGCGGGGAATGCTTGCTGCCGCCATTTGGAGACTAATAGTAATGTATTGAGTTCCTTAAGGTCCTATAAAGTGGTTAAGATGGATAAAAGCCAGGGGAATGTAGTGAACAGGAGCGGGCGAAGGGCGATCTCAGAGTCCACCCGTTATTGTTATATATCCCCTAGCCTCCTGCTATAGAAACATGAGCTGGACCTTGAAACGGTCTAAAGATCAGGAAGCTGCCTACGATGATTGCAGAATGAACCGCAAGCACCAACCCTGTGAACCAACAACGTATAGGCTGCAAATCATCTTTGCTTATCGATAGGAACTAATCTCAGCTCCAAAACGCCTCGTAAGGCAATCACTCTAGTTCCCTTCTTATCACATTTGATAGGAACCGCACCTTTTTCTTACAGTATGATAGCTTTGATTTTATGTATTGATGCCCGACCTAAGCCGAGGAAAGCCGAGCCTAGCCAAACGCGATAAACTTCGTGGCAAGGCTGATAAAGCAACAGAAAGGCAGAAAGTGAATTGTTTTACTTACGCCCAGATATGCGCTGAGATATTATCTGGAGTGACAGGAGAGGTGAATTCTAGCCAATGTGTCATAAGTTGACAATCGAATATCGTTGAAAAATAGTATAGAAAGATACTTGTAATCTGTAAGCACTCGAGTATTGATTTGGGTATTCGGTGAATGGAATAGGAAAGCAAATTCAGCACATCCACACACCACGAATGGGTAGCCAAGACTGGTCATCTATAGTCTCTCATCTTCTCGGTGAAGTAAACGGGATATAGTGTGTTAAATTACTGTATTCGTATCCACTGTCTATAGCTACCTAGACTAGCACAAGGCAACTTCTATGTCGGAAAGCATGACAAAATTGGACATATGACAGTCTAAAGCAGAAAAATTGAGGAATGATTCGATGATATCAAGCCGGTAGAAATATCTATACTTAAATAAGAAATGCTCACCACGCATGTTAATTACTTCCCTGTTCTATATGGCCTGGATCGTTTAATCGATGTGGAGAATTAAAGGTATGATGCTAACGAAGCCGACTTGTTCAAAGGAATAACTCTAGCATTTTATTTTGTTTGAAGTAAAATGCTCATTAGTCCAATCGACTTTTGCTGTCGGATCGCCCTTTAAGTTTGGGAGAACGTGACTCCTCCTGTGACTTTATTTCCACAACCTTCATGTCCATATGCACAGAGAATCTCTTTCCTCTCCAAGTAACAGATGTTCCACCATAGAAAGCCCACATCCATATAGGAAGGGTTAAGATTTCTCGCCCAAGCCAAGCGGCAATCCACTCTCGCAGTGGTCTTCTCGTCTTACGAAGAGGAGGTCTAGCAAAGGAAGGCGTTTCTGTATTCAACTCGATAGAAGCCCCGGAATGTAGCTTGGAATATACAAACCAGTCACAAGTCATCCATACAGAGACAATTATCGCCCATGTCAACGCAAACGCAGTCCACGTTCGGGGAATACCCAGTTTTTCGTGGAACCAGGGTAAGGTGGTCAAAGCAAAAGCTCCATAGGCTGAGCATAACAAAGGCTCTACGCCTGGTTCAACAAGTGTTGCCAATATAACCGTAAATTTCCTCACCCTAAGCCAGCGCACACGACGAGCGATATACTCTCTCACGGACATGTGGGACATGGGCTGGATAGCAAGATCTCCAAATACTAAACCATGCTTGTAAAACTTTTCTCCAGCTCTCTCCGCAGGTACTTTCTTCCGCCACAGGAGGTCCCCAATAAGATGATCTTCGCATATATTATCAGAAAAATAGTCAATCCCAGGAGAATAGGGAGACGAATCTGATGTCAAGGCATCTAGATGGGAACGCCTAAACATATTTGACTTCCCAACAATGCAAGGAGCAATCGAAACCGTATTTATGGCGGTATAAAACTTCGCATGAGACGAAGCCATGAACATCTCTTCTAGTCGACCACCACCATTACGTAGCATACCATCAAGTTCTAGGCTCTCGTGACCTTCATGGGAAAGATCATGCTCGGTAATAGATGTGTCAGATATGGGACTATTGTTATTCCCATTGGCATTAGGAAGTCCTCGATATTTCTCTTCGACACTTGCGCCGACTCCATCAACAACAAGAGGCAGCTGATGTACGAATTTATATGGTCGTGCTCTTGTCCCATCAGGTCTGAACCCACAAAGCTTGTCCACCATCCTTCCAGCAACACCAGGTCCAACCCATACATTGCAGTCTATGATCCAAATGATGTCTCCCTTTGCTTCCCTATAACTTCGACTCATATTCCGAATCTTCGGGTTAGGGCCTAAATTAGTCTCCCCTCCATAGCCACTTAAATTCGGATCCTCCTCTTCAACAAATACTTTGGCATCAAACAATGTGAAGTCTTTAAGCAGCCTCAACAACACCGGATATGCAGGATCATCTTTAGTCGCTACACAGAAGTATATTGTCAATTTCTCCTTGGGAAATACCTGCCGAAAGGTAGACGCCAAGCACTCGTATATTTGAGGTTCCAAGCCTTTCACAGGCCGTATAATAGTAACATGAGGTATGTCATTGGAGTCCAAAGTAGGTGATACTGCTTGTTTTGGATTTGAAGAGTAATTACGATATCTGATTAGAATTAGACTATGCCAATACTAGAAAACTGAGGAGACACATACAATTGAGTGATACCTATAGCTTGGACGAGAAAGATAATTATACACCATACTACGCATATTGATGCTATCGTGTAAACAAACATCGAAGGTCCATATCTGTCCTTGAGTTCTGCATATGCAGAAGCCACAGACAACGGTAAATACACGCTTATCATGTGGCTGTGGCTGAATAATTCTTTGTGTACATGCACAGATATCTTTTTTGGAGTTTCTTTTGTACACAATTCACAACCGGAAATAAGTAGTTTTTGCCCAATAATTAGGGCAGAAATTAAGGTAGTGATTACCTCAGCGTAAACATCGGAATTTCCCGTCTAATATTTTTTGCTCGACATTTAATCGGAAGRAAAAAAAAATTATGTTATAAAAGTAGACGAAACACAAGGACGACAACAATTTCTCTCGCCACTGCTGAGAGAAATCATATGAGCTGTAAGTTGCTTAAAATTTTCATTTTTAGATATACGAAGGGCTTTCTGCATGCGGTGATGATACACACGATGCTTAGAAGAGTGGCTCTGACTTTATGTTACTCTTCAATGCTGGCTTAATTCTCTTTGAGAAGACTACAACGGTATCTGAGCATTACAATTATATCCAGATTAGATCATGAAGTGCTACATTTTGGCGTAACATTTAGCTGACAATTTGTTACGATAGGGTCTCGATGTGACGCAACAGAGTTCAGCGTCCCAGATGGCAGATCCTAACACAACTTCTCAAAGGAACAATGGCAAGGACTCAAATCCTCAGTTCGTTCCCGGGAATAAGGGACTCTCGAGGGCGCAACAGTTGAATAAGCTTTATGCCCTACCAGCGCCTCTCCGCACCTTCCCTCTTCCTACATTTGTTCCCCATAATCCAGTATCCCTCTTTCACGTTCTGTACACTTGGCTGTCACAAGCTATTCAGCGTCCATCATCACATTTTGAAGTCCTTTATCAGGGATGGTTTTCATCGGAGACCCGCTCGATCCATATCACAGATATCCGATCAATCCGGGGTTTATGGGAACAGGGTTTCTATGGTAAGGGAAGCTTAAGTCGAAGTGAACCTAGCTGGTTAGACAGGGAGAAAGCTCGGAGAGGGGCCAAAACCAAAGTAACCAGCGAGGAGATTACCAGGCAAAGGCGAGTTGAACGCCAGCAAGCAAAATGGGAAAGAGCAAGAAAAGAGAGAGAAGCCATTGATAAGAAGTTGCTAGAAGAAGCTGAGATTGCATTAAAAAATGCTCAGTTATTTGACCAGAACCCCTCTGGAGTCCCTAAATGCAGCCTTCCAGAAAAACCGATCAATTATGTTTCTCCTGTAGGGCCCCTAGAGCTTCTTGCGTTGCCCAATTCTCCGAGCGATCTTCTCAGTTCTTCACAAACTGGGATGGAAGCTACTGGGCTTGGAATGGAGCTGGCTTGTGAGGAGCCTTCTTTCAGTATCACCTATAATGTTCCGAAGCCTGTTGCCGCACCTACCGGGCCGTTGGAGCTCCTAGCCCTGCCAAACTCTGATAGGGAAGTTCTCAATATAAAGTCCACACATGATTATGTTGCGGAGTATGTTCCCAATGGAGCCAGACCCCTAGGAGGCACGGAATTGAATGCTAGTACTTCTAACGCAAGCACCGGAAGTCATAGGCCTGATATGATCGTTCACTTGAATGGCAAACCCGGGCCCTACAGTTTACCTGACGCACAAAATGGAACTCTTGATGGGCTACTTGACAATCATGATCTAACGAAGATGAATGGTAGCCTGACAAATGGATCTGCGACTACAGATAGTTCTGCATCGCCCAAGATGAAGCGTCAAAAAAGCGTGAGATTTTCTCCAACAGTGGAACAAAATACCTTTATCCAGACAGAACCACCAAGCCCAGAACACGCCGCCACAACTGTGGCGGGAGCTGAGGAAGAGCCTTCGATCATTGTAAATCAAGAACATTTCCAACTTACTCTGGAAGAAGCATTCTTCCTCTCTTACGCCTTGGGAGTTCTACAAGTCTTCGATCCGGATACTAAGGCACCTATGTCAAATGAGGACCTTTTTACTCTATTTCGAAGAACCTCATATTTTCCTCCGCGACTGCTGACTACAACATTGGCTCCAGATGACCCCTTCATGGTTTCTTATGTCGTGTACCACCATTTCCGTTCCCTGGGTTGGGTTGTCCGCGGAGGCACGAAGTTCTCTGTTGATTATCTGTTATACAACCGCGGGCCTGTATTCTCACACGCTGAATTTGCGATTCTCATCCTACCATCTTACAGCGATCCATACTGGAGCGGCGACGNTTTTCTTGCAGAATTATGTAAAAGGAAAAGAAAAAAGGGGAAATTGGGCTTGGATACATGGTGTCAATAGGGTTCTGGGTCAGGTTAAGAAGACCTTGGTTTTGGTTTATGTCGATATCCCGAGACCGTTGGAAAAGGGTCCGCATGGTGAACAGGAAAAGGAATTGGGCATTGATGGTGTTCTGGCTAGGTATAAAGTTCGGGAATTTGTTTTGAAGAGATGGTTGTCTAATCGTATGCGCGATTAGAAACTAGCTATTTTACATGTACTAAATACTTTTTGTGATAGCAGCCGGTTTCATTGCTGGAAGGAATTCCCTCCTACACAGCATTTATCTTTTGTGTTGAAAAATATGGGTACTTAATCCCCATCTCTGTACCATACTGATGATAAATATACATTCTTGCGAACTGAATTCATGGAGACATTTGACAAAGAAGTGAATTCACTTGACTGAAAAGACCGTTGGATATCTCTTCATGGCTATATACCTAGCACACGCATATACGAATTCTACCTTCTTTCTCGTTGCAGATCAGAGTTTCGTGATTTCTTCACTCGGCCTAATTCTTTGTTCCTTCACATCCCATTCATCCCCGTTGCAGCTCTTATTCTTGCTCTTCTTCACTAAATATCTCGGCGAGTTATATTTATCTCCATCCTAGCTCCAAATATGTCCTCTTCTTCTTCGTTGCAGATCTAGTCTGTGAATCTTCACTAAATAGCTCGGCATATTCTTACTCCAAAGTCTTTCTTCTTCGTTGCAGATCTAGTCTGTGAATTCTTCACTAAAGATCTCGGCATGTATTCTATCTATTCTATTCTTCCCCGTAAATATATATATTTATCTTTTTGATTTTCGTTGCTCCTCTCGTTTTCTTGCTCTTCTTCACCAAATATCTCGGCAAGTTATCTCTACCTTGCTCCAATCTGTTCTCTGGTCTTTTGTTGCTACTCTCGTTCTTTATTTCTTCACTATATACCTCGGCATACTCCTTTCTCCAGAATCAATCCTCCTTCGTTGCGGATCTAGTCTGTGAACTAGTCTGTGAATTCTTCACTAAAGACCTCGGCATATATTTTTTCTATCCTAGCATCTAATCTGTTCTTTGGTTTTCGTTGCAGCTCTTGTTCTTTATTTCTTCACTAAATAGCTCTGCATACTCCTTTCTCCAGAGTCCTTTTCTTCGTTGCAGATCTAGTCTACAAATCTTCACTAAAAGGCTCGGTATGCTTGATCTTCATTTTAGAGCATCTAACTTTTGCTCATAGGAGCTCTAAAGTGTCTTCTTATCCTTTATTTCGTTGTATTTCTGATCTCATTTATTTTCACTATAAGTCTCGGCTTGTTCATATCCCTTTAAACCTACAATCCCTGGCTGGTTGGTAAACAACAACTCAAAGCTACGTTGGGACATTGCAGATGCGTGTAAGTAATGACTTATGTCATTGGAGTGTATGGTTGACTGCAGTACAATATTGTAGATGCAATCAAGATTCATAATCATCAGGCTTATGAAATGTCAAGTAAACAAAGGAGAAAGTTAAAGAAGAACGGAGGAATATTACAGTAAACCCTGCCGTGAACAAACAATCAATAAACCAACAAATAAATAAATAAACATAAACATAAACTACCCCACTGTGTAAAGCCTGCACAGGATTACTGTACAACAGCTATGAACCTCCGCAGCCGAGGGTGTGTCTTTATCTCAGACCAACGGCCGGCATGGTCGGTTAGAAGTTGTTTTTGACGTGTCCCTGGGAAGTACCGCAAAACCCTCCCCTTGGATGCGGGGGAATACTGTAAATAATATAGACAACAATGCAATAATCCTAGACGTTCATGTAAGAAAACCAAGAAACAAGGTGTGTGTGTGTGGTGGCTGGATTGTCGGTGTGAGAGAGAATTTGAAGAGATTGTTACAGTACAGTAGAATCTGTTCTATCTGAGACTCTTGCAGGATCAGGTTTTCTTGCTTGTCTCTTTATGTTGCGCGGCCCCGGGGATCCAAGAGATGGGATTTCGTGTGATATGGATGTGTTGCTTGCATATTGCATTACTATTGCATGCTCAAACCTGTCAAGAAAGGTACTGTACAGTTACTCTCGTTTTGTGACTCTAGAGGAGTGGGGTTTAGTGGGAAAGCCACTTCACAGGCTGACAGGCGTGGATGGACGACCTTGGAACGAGATTGGAACTTGGTCGGTGTACTGTAACTGCTGGAAGACTTTGCCTCTTGATAAGGGGTCTGGAACACTGTAACTAGGCCCATGTATTGAAGAAAAGAGGGGGGGAGATTGTTATTGTCCTTCTCATAAGTGAGCAGGGCAAGCGAGAAGGTTTCAGGGAAAGCTCAAGCTGTTTCGATTTAGGCTCGCGCCGAAGCAACCGAAGATGTTGGATTGGTGATGATGTTGCACCGACGCTCTGACCAGTGGCGTATTATTTGCATTTGCATTACTGTACTGTACAGTACTTATCTGGACGCGCTCAAAGCTTCGTTTTCTGCAACAGTTGAGCCAATTGAATAAGGCGGAGTGGTGAGGCTCAGGGTAAGCAAAGGACGGCGCTTCTTACACCGTGATCAGATACTGTGTCATTCGTTGATAGGTTGGGTTGGGCAGGTTTGGTAAGATGGAATAACCTTGGAAGAGCTTCTCCTGTGCCGCAATTCCTTAGCCTGCCCAAGGCGCTTGCCCAGTGTGCCGCAAGGTTCCTGTCAGCATCCATCAAGGTGGTAACTTATTAACTCTTGTGCAGCTTTCTCATTGCTACTGTACTTTGGTGTTATGAAGCTTGTTCATCTGTTGTGTGTGGTGATGGTTTTGTCGGAATAGTGTCTCTTGGATCATTATCTCTTCATCTCTCTGCAGGGCCAGAGACGGGTTTATTTTTAGATAAAGACACAGGGTCGTCCCATGGCTTTGGTGTAGTATAGTATTGTTATCTCGAGGAACGGTCTATAAGATCTTCCTTTAACATTCCTAACATGGCGCGCATACGGAGATAGGAAGATGCGGAGAACGCCTCCACGACGAGGGGAATGAAGGGTGTTACCGAATATGGGAGGAGCCTTGCATCAGCAGCAGCAGCGACAAGGTTTTTACGGGAGTTTATTCCCGCTGGCAGCAAGCATCGTACGATAGCTGGACTGTAGTATTGTATGTGGAGGCAGAAGAGCTACTGCATGGGGGGAAGAGCTTGAGCTCGAGAGCCCATAATGTTCCGAGAAAAGTCTCTCACCACTTGAGAAAGATTGGGTTTCCTCATTAACCTTAAAAAGATTTTGGTGTGATGTAATGGACGCCGTGTACTTGGCAGTCGTCATATCGTCATACTGTAGAAATGCTACGGTACTGTAGGGCAAAATGGCAATTACGTAGCCGTTAGTTTTCTAGTCTCTAACAATTTCGCCGAATTCCCACAATTCCCACAATGGAACCGTAAGTGCGTAACAGCGTAAGGACTGTAGGAGACACGGGGAGGGGAGCCGGCTATTAGAAGAGAGAGAAAAAGATAGCTTATGATCTAATTATCCGACAGCTCAGTTGGGTTCTTCTAGCCCCCCGAGTCAGGATGACCTTTCCTGGCTTCTGCCACCGGACGTCAAGTCGTCAGTCGTCAGTCGTCCATTCGTCCATTCGTCCACACACACCCCTCCAGCCCTAAGAGCCGCCAGGACACCGTTGTGCGCACAGTTTCATTCCAAGGAATTCTGACTTTCTCTTTCAGGGCCGATAATGGGGGAGGCAAAGTTGGGACCAGTTCGCACCGAGTCGACGGTGCTAGAGGGCCATCTCACCTGGCTGGCCTGCTGGCTTCAACCTGATTGTTTGTGTATAGAACTGTTGATATAGGCTGGAGTTGCAAGTTTACAGAGCGTTAACAGAGGAGTGCTATTGGGAATTGTCGTCATCGCGAGTGGGAAACCCCATGCTCGCCTCGTAAAGCCCGCCAACATCAACTTAAGCTTCAACCCGGGCGCATTAGCTAAGGTAACGAGAGCAGACACGCCATCGTCTTGAGCTGGGCCGGAGGCTGCTAGAGCAGACACTTTCAGGACAAAGTCCAGTAGTTCCAGCAGCAAGTTGTTGTGGAGGTGGGTTTGGAACCCACACGACGCACGACGGGCGCGTTTTTTTTTCTCTTCTCGTTGCTGCAGCCAGCAGATAGTGTAATGCTTGGTGGCCAGGTTGAAAATGCCTGCATCCCATAAACATTTATATGGTCGACGACTCCCAAGCTTTCTTCCCTCTCTTCCACAATCAACACTCGGCCAGAAGAGGAAAGAGGATTGATTGCGAGATAATTATTGTCTTTTTGCATCTCCCCCGCACCACCCGTCTTTTGGATTGCGCATAACCCTTCCCTATCTTATTGAATCCACGTTGCGCAACGCGCTCCTCCAATTGCTGGACCCCCCCGAACCCTGGCTCAGCTGAACAGGAATTTGTGGTGCTGCTCGCTGGTGGTTGTTGTGGCCCATCGAACCGCCAAGGGAGTGTGTGGAGCGCCGTCGTCTACCTGTAAGCCGTCCCCTGATGATCTGTGATGGTGGTGGTGGTGGTGGTGGTGGTGGTTGTCGTCGTCGTGGTTTTTGCGCTTTATTCCCTCATGCACTAGGACCTTCTTCCCCAGGCGATGATGGCCTGCATATAATTATTGATTCACAGCAGCCAAATAAATCATTCACGCCCCCAAAAGAGGCGCTTTTCTTCCTTCCTCTTGTTATTTGTTTGTTTGTTTGTTTCTTTGTTTGTTTGTCTTGTTTGCGGCTCGCCGGCGTTTTCATTCGCACAACAGGAAAAGGGTCTCTTCTTCTTCCCAAGTTCCCCCCTANGGGCTTTCCCGCGGATGCACAACACCGTGACCGTCCATTGTGGTTTTGGTCCTGCTCGTTCGCTCGCTATCATCCGTGGGCCCTCGCTGACGCCGACGCTTACTTAGGTCGCGCCAAGTCCGGAATCAAACAGCTGCTGGCTGCTGGCTGCGACGTCCGTGACATCCATATCCGTCCGTCCATCCACTACCACCACCCACGAGCACGTTGCATCAGTCTGAATAATATCAACCACGCCTTCCCCCCCCCGCCCACTCACTCCCTCTGCTGTTGACCATTTTGACAGCCCGCCCCCCCAGATTCCTCTTCCTCTATTTGCTTGGAATCCATTCAATTGGGCTTGTCAACAGACTTTCAAAAAAAAAAAATCCCCTCTCTCGTCAACACACCGTCTCATAATTGCCACGGCGTTGCCGACGATTCATCTGGGTTTTATCGACAAGCGATCTGCCGCCAGGGCCTCGTTACCGTATCTCCAAAAACACCTAGCGCTCACTCTTGGTACGCATACGGCCTTGTAAAACATTCCGGATCGATCCCTCGTATCGAACTAAAACAGATCCCTTTGTACTGTTTGCCACAATCGCAAACTCTATTCACCTTCCCACGAACCTCAATTCTATCCCTTTTCCCAAAGTTCAAAATTTACTTCCATCAAGATGATGGCCGATATCCCTCGAAGAAAACCGATGCCAGCCGGTTTTCAACCTCAACCAGCTCCGCAGGCTTTCAATAATCATAGTCGAACTCGTACGACCTCGTCCAATACCTTCCCCACTGCGTACTACCAACCACAGCAGCAGCAGCATCAGCAGCAACAGCAACAGCAGTATCCAAGTAACATGCAAATAAACACTTATACCTCCCGGAGAACGCCTTCTACAAATACGTTCTCGACCAGTGGAAGCAGCGGTAATGGCCCCGTCCCCAACCGACAAAGCTCGACCGACTTGCGACGATCGATATCCTCTCGATCGGGTGGCGCTTCCTCACAGCCCAGCAGTTATGTTGCTTTGATGCGAAGGCAGAAAGCAACAGTTTGGTGCGAGCGAGCTCAGCATGAAGATCCACGATTAGTGGCAGCCCAGAAAGCTGCGAAGCTGAGGGCAACTTTGGAGGTAATTGGAGGACCCCGAACATCAACGCTCAGTTCCACGTCCGGAGGCAAATCGAAGATAAGACATCACGGGAAGGCTACGTTAGTGGGATATACACCTGGTGATCTTGTTGGAGGTGTAGGCGGTGTGCCGATGCGGTTGAGTGCTAGTGAAGTGGAGGGCGGTGACAGCGACGATGAGACCGGTAGTGGTCCGTTATACCACCATCGACGAACGGGCAGTGGCCGGAGCAGCGTCAGCAGTGGTAGAAAGGCGCCGACCTATTCACGACATTCTGGTGCCAGTTCAATGCTGGGCAGACGGAGTTCCGGAAATACTCCACCAAGTGAACGCGACAGGCAGAATTCGATGTCGGATCTGATGGAATCGGGTGAAACCCCCATGCAGGCTCATGTCCAGAGTAAGGACTACTTTGCTGCCAGCGGAGGTGGAGATGGAACGAGGAGTGTTGGAAGTGGAAGCAGCGCCGAGAGAGCTGATGATGTTCCGGAATTGAACACTGCGGATACTTCAAAACTTGCGAGTAAGCCAATCACCAGGGAAAAGAGTTTAAGAAACCCAGAGGATCTACGCAGACGGGGAAGTGTGGATGAGAGAACTATGACACTTACTGCTGGAAGGCTTTATATCGCCAATCCAGACGAGAGCGATTAATTCATTAGTTGATCGCTTTTCTTTTTCTTGGGCTGGCCTAAGAAAGCAGAACACAAATATACCTTTGGGGCAGGTAACCGTCCCAGCTCAAGATATGAGCACATTCGTTGCATTACTCGGCGTTTCTGGGTCATGGAATTGGGAGGAGCGCTGGTTCTGGTTTGGGGGATAACCAGATATTTTGCAACCAGCATCTGTAACTTTCGTTAAAATTCAGTTCAGTTCAGACTGCTGGGTGGGAGGACTTTGGCTCCTCAGTTGTCGTTGATTAGCGTCGCATATTATACCATACATTTTCGACGGATGAAATGCCATACACAACATAGAGTATTGGCACATAATTCTAATACAATCGCTTCATATGGAAAATACTAAAGTAATGCTTTTAACCAGACTTGCTCCTTTTCAGAAATGGTGATTAATGCTGGCCATACAAAGCTCTGAAATCAGCAAAAGCAAAATGTACTGTACAGTAGACCATAGTACTATTAGACCTCAGTTTTATTATCCCTTGGATATCCTCAGAGTTCCAATAGCTAATCTAGTAATTAATCTAGTAGAGCAATATCATAATCTTGTAAACTCTTGTCGCCCAGTGATTGTTCACTTTAAGGGCGGTGTAGTACGATTGGTTGGTCGGACGCGTTTTCGCGCACTATACGCGNAAACGCGTCTTCTCGAGTCTCCCAAAGTCTAGCATCCCGAACAACCCCAAACTCTAAGCCACTGAAAACCAT
>NCSJ02000094.1:0-136757 GCA_002812745.2 Scytalidium lignicola
CTAGAGGTTGGATTATGGCTAGAATGTAGATTTACCCGTGCTTGCTTCAGGTTCTAGTTCCTTTAGTTGTGCCTCAAAAACTCTAATAAGAATTCCCAATGCTCGTTCTTGATCGGTTGAGAGAACTTGAAGGCCATTCTCAAGTAACGCTGTGCAACAAGTAGTGATAATTCCGTTCAATTTTCCCTGAAACCGCAGACTTGAAGAGATTTGTTGGGATGATATCACGCCTTGCTCGAGTCCATAGGTGGCTGTGTTCATAGGCAGGGGTGGGTGTCCCATTGAATTGCATGACCTTTAACTAATTAGCCATCGCTTCAAGGAAGATGGCTCGCAGACGCTGGGCTGACCTTTGATATACAATAACACAATAACTCCATACCTTTGCACGCTCTCTGATGTCAATGTCATTATTTCGAAGTTTACATTTCAAAAACTCCTGGCTTGCAATGGGTTGATGCAAGCTCATCTGCATAGACATATGCAGCATTGTTCCGCTAAGACGGTGGGCGATATCCATGGTAAGAGAAGCTGATGTGAACCTCCATGAGAGAACTAGTAGAAGAGCTTTGATATCGAGGATCGTATTCCGCTTGGATTTGACACTCGACAGTGCTAGATCAATGATTTTTGGAGATATTCTATCTAGTAAGTCTGGGTCTTTAGGATAAGACCGACATGCCACACCAATCACGGCCCAAAAAAGGAAAGGTGACAACCTAAAATATGCGTTTGGGGATATTGTGTGATCTAACACAGGCATGAACTGATCATATTCTAAGAAATATCTAAATCAAAATCCTTATTAGATGGTTGAATTCGAATCATGTTAGATAGCGTAAACAGTGATAGATAAAGAAAAACACACACACACACAATTGGAAAATATCACTGATTGTTTCCGGCTTGATCAGGATGTCTTCTAGAGTTTGTGCTGTAGTCGGGTCGTTGCTCGGTAGTAAAGGTGTCACTGGTGAGGCCGTCCTCCTTGAAGTAAACAAGTCTTCGTTAGTTCGAGTTGGAGTCGTCTCATTTTGCACTGTATCCAGCCCAGGTGGAATAGCAGCGGCAATGTATGCAGGATCAACGCCAGTACTCGATGTAAGAATAGATGGACTTTGAGAGTTCATTCCTAATCTTCGACGAAGTACGTCCGCCTCTCGCTCCAATTGAATCATTTTCCTGGAAAGGTGTCACGCCACATCAGCAGTATCCAGATTGGAAATCGAGCTCGACTTAGCACACCTGCGTTTATGCTGCCTTTTGAAAGGATCTGAGATGACGCATTGCGCGTTCATCTTACGGCATCTCGAGCATGGGCTAGATGGATTGAGATATGCATCACAGCGGGCCTTTGTATTGTAAATTAGCCACGGGTACGAAGATACCAAATAATTGTGGAATTTTCCTTTTGCTGCCTGCAGTTGGTGCACGCCCTCTTTCCACGTCTTGTTGCATTCCTGATATCATTGCAGTCAGCCTCTCGCCCGCCGTTTTAGGGAGGGCACGCACTGTTCTAGAGTTTCACTCATTCCTATATCATATCACGTGGGCAATTTGGGTACATGTATCAGCTTGGCTCGGGATAAGATACGCACACAATACTTGAGCACTCATTTCATGAAGAGTTGACAGTTGAGGTAAAAGAGGCGGAAAAGGGCGAGTTACGGCTAATTGTCGGCTCCCCGTTTCTACTACCAATGGATCGATCACGTGGATCATTTCAATGCAAATGCCAAAGGTTCCATGAGCAATGTGCAGTAGAAAGGTAGTTATACGAAGATTGATTATCTAGATGTTGTGGGGACGACTATAAGAGTTTTATGGCGATATCCAGCAGTTATATAAACGATCTTAAGACAAAACAACTCAAAAAAGCCCAACCCTAAATCGAACCATTTCAGACAACAGGAGTGTGGCCGATTTACCGGCTTTTAATATTTTCTATTCAAAACTACAAAAGAGGAAAACAGTTTCTAAGATCTTCTGCAGAATCGGTAATGATCACTTGTGGACCCCAGATCTTGAAAACAATGGCACTCAAAGCTGAGCATACTCGTCGCTAACCTCGATTAATTTGCGATATATGATTTAGCACAACAAGTATATTATGTATTATTGTGTACTGTACTATGTGTTACAGGTGAACCGACAGTAAAAGAGTTTAAACAACTTATAAAACAATTTCCTTTTTTAAAGTCTTATTAAGTTAAAACATTATTTTTTTTTATATTAAAGTACAATTATATAATATAAAGTAAATACTAATAATAATGGCTTTTAGAGGTTAATTATAATAATTATACTTGTTTTTAAGAAGAGAACGTTTACATTTATAACTTTAACCACTTAGCGCAGAATAGCCTTTAAAGGCTAGCCTTTTAACCTTAAACTTTACTTTAAAGTATTGTAAACAACTTATAATAAAAATATTACATTGTTTATTTTTAAACCTTTAAAAAGATACTGTAAATAAAACTCGAGTATAATATGCTTAATGAAGAAGTTAAGCTAATATAAGTTTTATATACTAAGTTATGTTATAATCATGTAATATTGTAATAGCTTCAGTTAAGGTTAGGCTAAAAATAACAGATCGAGTGCATTACTTAGAGTAACAGGTAATAGCGAAATTTGACTTTAAAAAATAAATGGTCAAAGATTTAACATTGTTGCAATTGCAATAACTAGAGTGCGTACTTCATGCTATACTAAGCAGAAGTTGCGTGTTAGTTGAGCGAACTAGATATTTTGACAATTTGACTTTTTTGAGAGGAATTGATCTTTTGTCAATCACATATACTGTTGTAGACTTTAGGTGGAAATGTTTATCTTTTCTCTAGGGCTAATAATGGAGGCTGGCGGTGATATATCCCGCATGACCACCAGCTAGATGATTGCTGCTGCTGCCATTGATAAACGATGGGTGGAGACAGCGCGAGAAGAGTTCAAAAAAGTATGCGGTTTCGCAGATCGCTTGCCTGAATTCAGTGACAGGCCAGATCTGCCCTATATCACAGCTGTTGTCAAAGAAGGGTTCTGCTGGCGCCCATTCGCGGAGATTAGGGTGCTACATGCACTCATTCAGGATGATGAGTATAAAAGTTATAGATTCCCAGCGGGTACCGTTTTCACATGGAATGCACTGAATATAGCTCTGGATCCGAAGGAACACGATAGCCCTCTACGATTTTGGCCTGAACGATTCTTGAACGATGATTTGAACAATGTCTTAAAAGCTCATTGGAGCCTTGGAGCAGGTAATACAAGTTTCCTCGCTTTTTCTCAACCAGAAATTTAATTCTAAATAGAAAGGAAACAGAATTGCTACTCTTTCCAGCGTAAAATCAAAACGGCATCAATAAACAAAGTGAAGTACGAATGCCGTTACGTTGCACTATACAACTAGAATATAAAGTAGCAGCCAGGGCATTAGTTTACAGAGGGCAGTAATATCCCTAGTAAAGCCTTGCGCATTATTGAGAAGATATACTATAGGCCTACGGCTGTGCTAACATACATTATATGAAGAAGCAGATATTAAAGAACTATACCTCATCGCTAGATATCCATTTCTACCTTTAGCCCTACAGGTTGCACAATAATCATCAGGATTCATCCACCTTTGATCAGGAGTTGCCCTCTTTAACCACTCTGCAAAACAATATTCCAAGTGTTGATAATGTTCCTTTGAAGTCTCTAATCAATTTTCTGAACCTGGAGCACCAATGATGTGACCATGAGCTGAGGAAAGGATCTCTTTTTTTTGTTTTGGAGGTCAAGCCAAAATAGGCACAGTTAAGTAGTGATTAAGTAATCAAGGAAAAGACCACTCGGCAACATAGCGCAGTGCTTAATTACATTGTAATGCAAAAGAGAGCAGGAAGCGGAAATGGAGGCTCATGGTCAAATCGGAGGGCAAGGAAATGTGCAAAATGGAGCTTGTATGTTCCCCCAGCATTCTTCCCTCTCTGCATTCTCTTGCTTATATAGACGGCTGCGTGGCTAGCTATAGTTAGCGAAGGGGATATAGCCGTGGGTAATCCATCTTGCCGCTCAGCTATCTACGGCTGCTAAGGTTTGTAAGCCTGCAAAGAGAGCAATAAGGTAATAAAGACTGCAGTTTCTGCTGCTATTTCATGTTCATCATGAGAGAATGTCAGGGACTCGGGTGAACATTCTTGCCGTCGGTCATAGTCAGGCCGCAAGACGAGGCAGCCTTGTTCGCTGACTGGATTAGTCAACAACCTCTGATATCCTTCTATTAACTTTCAACCTTATAATCTCACTTCTTTCTCCCATTTTTATTTTATAAATTTAATGATTTTCACTTGATATCAGACAATAAATCCCTCGCCATGTCTTCTAAGCACGACAACCTCTCCCGCATCAAGCGCCCTTCTCCGCTCGGGACTACTATCTTCATTGGCCTCCGCGTCCTCGATCCTTTCCTACAATATGGTATCCTAGCCAAAAACCTCGCTGCACCTCTCTTTCAAATCCTCCACATCTCCCCGATGTCTAGCACCGCACCAGTCATCGCGCACAACATCCCCCTCAGACACCTCATCCTCCTCACCATGACAGCCGGTAGCGCGTTCAAGAGCCTCTACTGGATCTCATATATCTCAAACGAAGAGATGCCTCCTAGAAATGCTGTCAAAATCTCCCTTTTCGAGTTCCTCCTTAATTCTGTTAATTCAATTTTGGCGCTTACTGCTGCCTCTACTTTTTTCACGTCTCTTATTTCCCAGAATGGAAACGAGGTTTCACCAATATTAGAACTAGGGGCTGCATTATATATAATTGCACTCTCTACAGAAGTGTTCTCCGAGACACAAAGGAAGTGGTTCAAAGACGATCCCAGGAATGCCGGGAAGGTATTCACCAAGGGGCTGTTCGGGTTAGCGAGACATATCAATTATGCTGGCTATGTGGTGCGAAGGACAGCTTGTGCATTAGTGAGTGGTGGGTGGATTTGGGGAATAAGCGTTGGTGGATTGTTTATCATAGATTTTGTGAATAGAGCTATTCCTGTCCTAGATGAGTACTGTTCAACTCGGGTAAGTGTATTACATTCGCAGAGAAACAGAAAGAGAGATGAGGCTGACGTGAGACCACAGCATACTGTGCAGTGGGAGGCATATAAGAGGAAAGTACCCTTTAAGCTCATTCCTTGGGTATACTAAGAGAACTTAGATTGGAGCTGGATAGCATAAAAAATAGACAGGGTTCACTTAGTGCGTAATCAACAAGGCCTCAAGACCCTTCACGAATCTAACCCGTTACAATTATCAATTATGCATTCAAGTAAACCTTGTATATTAAAACCTTTTTTTTTTTAATAAACATAAGTCTTATACTTGAAGTTATAAGCTTATGATTACCTATAATAACATATTAAGCATATACCTACTGATCGGGAAACTAGGTTCCATTGCTCTATTATCTAACCTCTCAATATATATTAAGCATATACCTACTGATCGGTAAACTAGGTTCCATTGCTCTATTATCTAACCTCTCAATCCCAACCAACATTCTATTCCAGAAACTTCCGAACTACTTCTACACCGATTGATCTGTTAGAAGATATCTTTCTATTGTCAGAATTATTCGAATCACTCACGTCAAAAACGTGCCCACAGAGAGACCGGCATCTCCCTCAGCAGAGCGGATCCAAAACTAAATAAAAGCCCCCGGATGCCACCGCTGGCCCAGATCTGGCGGAAGGTATCTCTCATATTAGCGTATTGTTTCTGTGTGCCGAACCCATCACTCTGTATCTTCTTCATTACATCTAGCGGGTGGCTAAACCTCCACATAGAGCGATCATCCAACTTGGAAGTTCCAACTTTAAAACAAGCTTATCTTATAAACATAAGACAATGTGGCCCATTTCTTTAGTTGTTGTGCTCAGTGGCGTCTCTTCTTAGATGTTTCCTGCGCTTCTGGATTACCAGGCCAATTCCTCCGTTTTCGAATTCTCTGTGACTCCAATGTTGATGACCTCAGCCTTTTCTTCCACAGCCCCATTGACTTGGGAGATATGCATTGGTTGATGCCACTCTGGGTCTCCTTGAACCTCCTCTCAGTCCAGTCGAATACGTTGTCGTGCTTAAATCCTTTACGAACGAACAAATTGCGGAAAAGTTTCCGCAAGTATGAATAGTCAGGTTTCTCATTAAATCCTAACGATCGCGTATACTCGATGTATGTTGCAAATTCGGCAGCAACACCCCTGCAGAGCTTTTTGGGAGATAGTCTCATCTTCATTTGCTTAATTAACTCCAGCTTTTCTTCCTCTGTTGCAGCCTTTAAACCCTGCCATGGGAGGGAACCACGAGCAAGATACAGTAAAACATATCCAGCAGATTCCAAGTCATCACCTTGGGATTGTTCTTTGTCCAACTTAGTAAACAAACAAATAACAAATTCAACGGGACACGTACCATGTCCAATGTGATTGTTGATACTCGCGAAGCAGCTGGTCCCGACAAATTCGCATCCTTCTAGTCTCCTATGCCTTTGGGCGTCACGATGTTCCTTAGCAAGGCCAAAATCAACGGTATATACTATATTCCCTTGCTTCCCCATCCCCATCAAGAAATTCTCCGGCTTAATGTCACGGTGGATAAAGGACTTTGTATGAATGTATTTAATTCGAGAAATGAGCTGGTCGGCTAAGAGGAGGACTGTCTTGAGGGACAATTTTCGGTCGCAGTAGTTGAAGAGATCCTCAAGCGATGGGCCTAGAAGATCGAGGACCAGCACGTGGAAGTCGCCCTCCTGCCCAAACCACCTGACGGACGGTATTCCTATCCCACCGGATAGTGCCTTATATGTCTCTACCTCCAACTTGAGTGTCTCGTGACAGTTGTGGATATATTCGAGCTTTATGCCAACTTCCTCATCGGATAAGAGATCAGTCCCTACGTAGGTCAGCAGCTTCTTTCGATAGGAAATGTAAACATATGTGCCTGAGTACACAAGGCCGAAGCCTCCCTCGCTGATTTTGCGGTCAACGCGATATCTATTATCGATAAGGATGTCCTGGATGACCACCACCATAGTGAGTAATGTTCACCGTGTGCACACCTTGAGTTTGTACCTCCATCTGCCGACTCCTGTTGTACGAAAAAGTTCGAGTTACTAAGATAGTGGTTTCGATCAAGTGNTTTTTTTGCATCTGTTATCTACAAAAAACCATCTCCTCCACATCGGACTAGTAATAATTTTAGTGATAATGTTGTCAAGGATATGTACAACGTAGTGGAATTGGTAGTTGTATTCAACTCTATTCATAGTACAATAATTAATTGTAGGGTTAAGACCCCCACTTCCTAACCTCCTAAATTTAGGGCATAAGCACAATCGGATATCAAATCAAGTGATATCGCGTGCGCAGGCCACCGAGTAGTAGCTTGGTGGTAGCCTCCATTAAGGCTATCACTCACTAGGCTACAATGATTCACCGACTCCAAATACGTCTGGTTGCCTAGAATTGTTCTGTAATCGTTTTTTAAAGGAGCAATTAAATCTAATTTTCATGCACTTCAAGCCAATTAACCTATAATACTTACCGCCAACGTGACATACCCCGCTGTAATTGCAGCACGCAAAGGGTACGGTGTCTAATCTTTCGTTTCTACCTATTAATAACTAAATGGATGCATTTTAGAAGTCGCTAATTCAGATACAGCAGGTAACCCCGACTAGCCCTGCCATCTTATTCCACCCTTGAACAAGGGCTAACTTAAATCGAATCGTGAGTTACTTAAATCGACTCAAAATCGCCGGTGTCGGACATACTCGGACTATTACCTCCTATAGTAATTTATTAGTAATCTGACTATCCTGCTATGTCCTATATTTAAACGCTAAAACGCAATAACATATTCTGTTATATCAATCTTGTAGTATAAAGGACGCAGTAAAATGTGATGAGAATGATATTAAAGTACTAGACAAACACTGACGATTTAGGTTAAGCGTTAGAAATGCCCTGAAATTACAGTGGCCTTCAGGCTATTAATGCCCTGTAATGCCTTATAATTACAGTGACTTTCAGGCTATTAATGCTTTATAATACCTTATAATTATAAGGCTTTCAGGCATTACTTTCACCGAAAGCCTTACTCCTCTAGAAGAGTTATACGCTGATTTACCTGCGTTATTTACTTCAGAAACTAAAGAAGTAATATAAAAAACTTAAGATTGTATTGAAATATTACTATAACTTTGAAAAGTTGTCAGATAATAAGAGTATAATTGATTACATTATGCAATCTCTTGTTGTCATACTAATTTGTATGTGAGGCTAAGGTAGTGTTATGCCTGAGGTTGTGTCCGACACCGGCGATTTTGAGTCGATTTAAGTAACTCGCGATTCGATTTAAGTTAGCCCTTATTTAATTGCTTTGAAACTCATAATTATGGAAGAACTTTGGTCATCGCCTCTAAGGGAAGGAGATCAAGGCAATTGGAAAAGTCCTGCTCGCAAAGTAGTTCGATACTTAGCATCTACTGGATTAACCGATGGCAAAATCTCCAAACAAACAGGTATTCCAAAAACAACTGTACGTCGAATACGTTTGAGTGATTCAAGTCGACGAGCTCATAAAATCAAAGGATTTCATCTTAAATCGATAACTGCCAGAGATATTCGACATATAATTCGATATATCCGATTTAATTATGGTACACATCACCTTACCTTTAAACAAGTGAAAGCTCAGCTTGGAATCAAAGCCTCAGCAAGAACTATTCGACGTGTACTTAAAAAGGAAGGCTATAAACATTGTATAGCTTGTGCTCGACCATATATAACTCTAGATCAAGAGAAAAAGCGATTGAAATTCTTATATTCACACAGGTAGTAAGGGACTTCTGACTATGCTGCTACAAGGGAGGGTGGAGGAGATTAGAGGAAGGTTATATGGTCTGATGAATGTTCCTGGGAGCTTGGAAAGTCAGGAAGAGTATGGATTACTCGTCGAGTAGACGAAAAAAGGTATTTTGCCTGTGTTTGGTCTATATATTGTTCTAGGAGAATGTCTATAATGATATAAGGTGTTATCAGCTGGAATTATAAGTCACCATTAATATTTCTTGAGAAACTCCTTGAACGAAAAGGAGTATGCTCAAAAGCCTATTTACAACAGGTCCTTGAACTTGTTGTTTTCCTACTATTTGACAATCTTGGACCTGAGTATATATTTATGGAGGATAGATCAAAGGTTCATAAAGGACACTCTAGATTGCCTAAGCTACAGCATAGCATTCAAAGCTTTGATTAGCCACCTTGTTCACCAGATTTAAACACAATTGAAAGAGTATGGCGCTGGATGAAGGAAGAATTGAAGAAATTACCTTATGTTCCAAAAAACATAGAACAATTGAAGGTTGAGATCCAAAAATTATGGGATAAAGTAGATCCAAAAGATTTCAGGCATTATACAGAACGATTACCATGTCAACTTCAGAATCTCTAACTTATCTAACTACACATTCCTCCCTCACCCCTCCACACTAAACGAGCTTTCCCAAACTCGCTCGATTTCATGATTGATTTGCAAATACTTTCGGCTGCACAGACTCGGAAATCGCCACAATTTTAAGTCAGCCCCGGCTTTTCAGCCAATCCCGCCTTCCCAATCCCGGCCTCCTCAGCTTTTTTCGCGGGGTAACGTGCAAATTATATATTTAGTCTCCTAGTCTCCTAAAGTACCTAACCTCATTAGGTGGTATCCAATGTGGCAGTCCCCTGACTTTTCTTTAGTGGAATACACTATTTTGCTATCAAAAATGAAGCAGAGAGAGAGAGATTGTGGGGTATACTGGGCACTCGGATGGCTAGTATGCGCCTTCTACTTCTAGTTTTGCTTCTAGTCCCTTAACTTACTTATTATTGCAATCTATCTTAGACGTTAACAAATCCACATTTCCGGGTTTGTGCCACTTGAGGCCAATTTATGTAACAATTAGCTCAAGCAGTGAATGACAGGAGTAGCCCAAGAACAGAATCTACTAGACTATTAGACTATACAGAACTCGTTTCGAGGATGTCGAATGACTCCAGCCGACTTTTAGACTTATCGGTGTCTTGCTCTGGGATAGAGAGACAGAGCACACAGGATCATATGGATCTATTCAGACGTACGCTCACTCGTTCAAAATTTTCTTGTCATTGTCTTGTCTTTATCTACAACCTCGGAATCTCAATCACGCCAACCGTGACGTTATTCCTCTCCGTCTTCATGACCCCCCCACTAGCAATCAATAACTTCTTCTCTCCCTTTTGCTGAATAATCCTAAGAGACCTAGAGTATCCCGCATTTTCACCGGTCGGGCGAAGCTGCCAACCGTTCACGTCGGCCGAGTCATGGTTGACAAAGACATTACCGCTGCTCAAGGCATTCATGATTAGTATGCCTGAACTCGAGCCGTACTGTTCGGTCCATATATTGTACGGACTACTATTCGGGACGGTGCGAGATGCATCGTTGGAAACGAGGGGTAGTCCCTCGACCTGGCCAAAGAAAAGTGGATTGTCCGCAACCTTATAGAAGACTGGATATTCGTATGAACTGCTATTGACCACGCCATCCACAGGACCGCCGCCGTACTCGTACGTCATAAGATACTTGTCTGTCGACCGAATATGCGAGACAACGGCCATACCAGGACGTGCTGTGTATTCAGGGTACGCTACGTCGTCGACGACTTCGCCCCAAGTCCTGAGATCCGAAGTCTTCACATGCACCAGCTTCTGGCCATGGGCCGGGTCGCGATGGTCAGAGTAGTAACATATGAGTTCGTTGCCGTACATCAAGAAAAATGGTTCCCAAATGGCGGGATCACCGTTCGAAGCAATCTCAGTGCCTCCCGTGGCGATGTGACTGACGAATTCCCAGGTCAGACCGCCATTCTTACTGGCATACACGTCGATCTTGCTGGCGCTCAAGTCGTCTGGGGTCGACACTCCGGCAATGAGAACGGTGCCAGCGCGATACCCACCAAAGTTGTAAGGCAGCAAGTACAGGAATGGCTGATAGCGCAATCCCCAGCCATTGACGGTATCCCTGACTCGAGAGTACTCAGACCAGCTTACGCCGTCATCCGTCGATCGATAAATTGGGAAGTAATCTGGCGGTGGTTCAGGCGGGTAGTCTTCCCAAGTGATCAGAAGAGAATCATCTGGAAGTTGCAGAGTGCGCGCATATAATGTTTTCCAGCTGGTGTAGTTCTCGGTCGGCTCAAATACAAGATTGTTATTAAAATTACTGAAAGGCGCCAACTGATGTCGATTCGAGGATTGTATTTGTCGAGCAGCTGTCAGTGAAGGTAAGGCTGTGAGTGGCCGTAGCCTTCCCAGAGCCAACAACACTGCGCATAATAGTTTCTGTGCCTTCATGGCGCAACTCGCAAGGCTCAATTGGGGGGAAATATCCAAATAAATGATAATATGTCGGTGACTTCTGGTAGTCAAGTGTTCCGGTGCAACTTTGGCATTTACCCACTTCATGGCGCCGTTGGGAGTTTTATAATCCCGTGAAGCAACCGCTGGTATTATTAATGAAAATCATACTAAAAAACTGACCAAACTGGGGGTTCCCAGTATGGCGTGGAAACAACATGGCTGTTTCACGATGCGATGGTCATGGTCCAAATATGGAGTGGTAAATGATATCAGAACGCCGTAGGAAGCCTGAAAGCGGCTTTTTGACTAATGATATTGCTTCTATTCCGGGAGCTGCGAGGTCTCTTTAGCCTCAGGCTACACCCTGGCCAGTAGCCCCGGGGATATGCGGGAAAGCGTGTTCTTGAGGTGTCGAGCAGCCACTAGGACTTGCCCCAGATTCGGCAATAGTTTTTTGTTGTAGATGCAACATGAACCTGCAGCTCGAGAATGTACAAGTCGGTTCAACTTCTTTTTCTAGAGAGACAGCCTAGTCTTGGACAGTACAGTGGAGCTACACTTGAGCAACGCTTGAGCATTCCATCATCCTTTGCAGACTAAATTTTCTCTTTACTACTTTAAGCTTAGATCACTCACCTTAAGAAACCGGACAGCGCAACGCCCGTTGCGCGTCCACGTAAAGACAGTCTCTGTGCATCTGCAGACAACACTGCAAAATCGGCTGCTGTAGGAGACACTGCTAGGCTAACCACCTTCTCGTCCAAGGGTAGGGCGTGCTCCAACAAGAACCTCACCATCCATCGGTCGATCTTGTGTGTATATGTGTCTGCTGATTGAAGACACGAATTCTGGAAGGTAAACAGACGATTGACCTTATGATCAGATGTCACATATTAGCCAGTAGGCACCAGAGGAGCCAACGTGGCAAAGTAGTCTACTACATACCGTTCTTTCCAGGCTCGGCCAGTATCTTTTGAGCTCCACGAGAGCTTTGAAATTGAAGCTTAGATTCTCTCGAGCTGCAGGCAATTCATTTTCATCCCCGAACAATAGAGTATAGAGCAAGACTGATGAAGAGACGAGGGTCATGTGCCCCACTGTTGCATACACAGCTTCGCATTCCCCCTTGTCTCTTGACATCTTGAGGAGTGCGCTATACGATGAAGCATGGAATTTACAGCGATTGACGTAGCTTTTGTGCATCACTGTGGATGTCCGCTGGGGATCCAGGTATTGGAAATAGAGCAATGTGGCATAATGGTGATATCCCAAGTGCAGAGCGACGAAGCCACCACCGAGTCCTTTTTCCTTGTGTTGATCAAGATTTCTCTCATTAAGCCTCAGGTGGGGGGGAAGGCTCTCCTGCCAAAGATCTAGCTGTGTTGAGAATTCTTGAACACATCTATCGGAGTCCTCATCCCTCACATTTTCCTCGACTAGACGTCTGTTAAGATCTTGCACGGGTCCAAAGATTTCCACCAGGGTGATCATATAAGCCCAAAGTCCTAGAGTCAGGGGTCTTGGATTGTCTTGTTGTTCGTTATGTAAGTTTTGGAACACATACTCGTCCATAGGCAGGTCTACGGCTCTTTTGCAATCATGAATTTGTCGCGGCAGTCCAAGTCCAACAGAACACCATCTGTCAGCCATGAACAATGTCCACCAGACTCGAGCCTTGATCTCGCGGAGGATGAGGTTATCGTCAGGGTTGGTTTTGTGAAGACCCATGATTTGTGACATTCGGATTGCGATTCCTTCACAGAGTTAGTAAAGCCATCAATATAACTACTTTGACCTACCGAAGTAAAGAGCTTCGGACTCGGTCTCCAACTCTGTTGCGCAAAGGTTCGCAAAGAGAACGCAAGTCTGGATGTTTTCGAGAGAGACGTTCACCAGATTGGATTGAAACAGTCGTTTCGACTTTGCAGTGAGTTCGGGGCCCATGAGACTGAGGTGGTCAGCCCGAGAAAACCTGGACCTGAGGCCACAGATGGCGTATAACAGGGCCTTGCTAACACGACCATCCTGAATGTCATTCCATAGACTCAGTTTGTGGAAGAGGCTGTGTGGTTTATCGTGGATGAAACGAAGATAGTGCTCGACTAGTTCTGTGACATCTTCTGGGAAAAGGTTTGGAAGCAGACCTCCTGCACAATCACTCCTCTGCACGGTCTGAGGATTCAGATCATGACTCGATTCCTTTGAAGGCTCCAACGGCGCAGTCGCTCCTCTCGCGCGCATGGAATACGAGCATTGGAGGTGCCTTCCAAGGCACTGAATACACGCTTCTTGGACTCCAACTTGACCGTTGGTGCGCTGGCACTTCCGTTTGCCGCTCCTGCATTGCTGGCATGCTTTGGCCACCTTCATCTGCTTGCTCTTCAGCTTGAGTGGATATGTGACGAGTAATGAGGAGTGGCAGAAGTAAAGCTGGAGTCCGGTGCAGTCGCCAATTGATAACTGCCATTCCCGGTGCTAATTTAATTAGTGGGGTGGGATGTCTTGGCGTCTTGGCATCCGCCCCTGGGAGACTACGTTAGTTCAATAGTACTTGTAATTCTATGGTAGTTCTATCCACCATTATTATTTTGACCCTGTCATCTAATAGTATCGTCCCCGTGCAGATTAATTTGTACTTGTAGTTGGCATAATTCTCTCTTCTCCTTCAGTCTTAATTCACTCTTCATTTGCCAATCTCAAACAGAAATCTCCCGAATTGCAGTATGAAAGACATCGGATCCTCTACTGATTCATCACAGTCCGGAGTTGTGAACTGTCTATCTTGTTCATCCTCTTCATCCGATAATATGCAGATACCAATACCATATCTTAAGCAAACAGAGAACTCCAAGCAGCTGATTGTACATGGAAAACCCTTCTTGATTCTAGGAGGGGAGTTACAAAACTCGTCAATGACATCATCAGAATACATGAAACCACATTGGCAACAGATGATAGAAGATGGAATCAATACTGTCTTGGGCTGTGTTACTTGGGAGCAAATTGAGCCAGTAGAAGGCAAATTTGACTTTGCGGAGCTTGACAAGGTCATAATTGATGCACGGGCACATGGCCTGCATTTAATTCTTCTGTGGTTTGGAAGCTTCAAGAACGGTATTATTCTATCCGGCCATTCTTTCATGACTCAACTTATTTGGATCTCTGAAAGCTGATTTCTTTAATGCTTTAACAGGAGTCTCAACTTATGTACCAGGTTGGATCAAGAAAGACAACAGACGCTTCCCAAGGGTCATGTTACGCAAAGAAAATGGTCGGTTAGATACAGCCGACATTTTATCCATATTTGGGAGCGACGCAGTAAATGCTGATGCAAAAGCTTTCAAAAAATTGATGAATCATCTCGCAGATGTTGACGGGGACCATTCGACGGTCATCATGGTCCAGGTCGAGAATGAGGTTGGTGTCTTAGGTGACTCGCGTGATGCGAGTCCTTCAGCCAACGAGGCGTTCAATAGTCCAGTCCCGCTGGATTTGATAAACAGTCTTAACGAGCAATGGGCCTCGCTACATGTTAATCTCCAAACTAACCTCCAACACTTCAAGAGTGCGAAGCAGTCTTCAAGCGGTTCATGGCGGGAGGTTTTTGGCAACAGCTTGTCAACCGATGAGTTATTCATGGCATATCACTATGCCCATTACGTCGAGCAGATAGCGTCGGCGGGTAAGGCCGTCTACCCTCTACCACTTTTCGTCAATGTCTGGCAAAGTTATGGGGCCACCAACAGGGACAAATCACTCCCTATTGTAGCGGGCGGGGGAAGCAATCCAGGCCACTATCCATCCGGTGGTGGAGTAACAAATGTGATTGACATCTGGCAGCTTTTCGCTCCGAGCATCGACTTTGTTGCACCAGATATCTACTTGAATGACTATTCGTCATCTTGCGCCAATTACAGACACCGAAATCAGACCCTCTTCATCCCAGAACAACGACGCGACGCCTATGGGGCGCGAAGGATTTGGGAAGCGTTCGGATCTCATCAGGCAATAGGCACTTCTCCCTTCGGCATTGACACAGTTCGTGTTGAACATGGTGACAACCCATATGCAATGCATTATAGGCTCCTCAGGTCGGTTTCCAAACTCGTCTTGGACGCGCAATGCAGACCAGGATCTAGTTTTGGTTTCTTCTTCGACGATATCAGTGCCGAGGGTGAAGACGTAGAGGATCCTTTCACTGTCATCTTTGGGAGTTGGAGACTGCTCATCGAGCGTTCTTTTGTGTTCGGAAAACCTTCCGCCGGCTCGGGCATGGTCTTGTACCTTGGTGGCGCGGAATTCTTGCTGATCGGCTGGGGCTTCCAGATAACCTGGACCTCCACTAGTCCCAAGGCTCATTTCACTGGATTGATCAGCTTCGAGGAGAAGGAGGTCGTCAATCCAGTCACTAGAGAGTTAACAACGTCTCGTATGTTGAACGGCGATGAGACGAGAGGTGGGAAGTTTACTATTATGCCTAGTGCAAATCCAGACTATGGCGGATTCCCTATTAGCGTTACAATTCCTGCGAGAACAGCAATTGCGAAGGTGGAAGTCTATGCCTTGGAGGATTAATCACTAGAATACAAGGTAAGCTAGAAACTTATTAATCAATGGATACTTTTGTAATTCCTCTCTCTACATAAGGAGACTACCGAATCGAGTTAATTCGGTGGCCGTTCTAGGTTTAGTGCAACTGAAACGGGTAACTCCCATCGAGTTAAATCGGGAGTTAAATCGGTGGTACAAATGTGACTTGATTTCAATGATAAATTTTATTCACAGATTTTCAGGTTAATTTAGGCGAAAGCGTCAACAAATTGATCTTCATTTATGTAAATACTCGATCTCTTCGCAGAGCCAGGAAAGTCAAGCAAAGAGAAGAGGAAAAAGCCAGTGGCAAGATATTTACAGACATTGACAGAAAAGGAAGGCGTCGAAGATACACTCTTAGAGATGGAAGATTCTATGTTGATACATGCATTCAATACAGAAAATACAGCGCTTGGAAAGCGTGAAAGAGTGGACGACATTGACGATTTCGATTTCGTAGATAGGTAGTGGCACGCATACGCCCTAGGTAAATTGAACGCATCTCCAGACCTTTTTGGGACATCACCATGTGACTCGTCACATGCATTGTAATATTACGGCTCAAAAGACTTAAATACAAATATTATAAAGTCGAGTTCGTTACGGTAAAGTACGTAAAGTCAAAATCGGTCATCCCTACTGTTGTAACTACAGGTTACTATCACCGATCTTAAGGCTCATATATAACAACTTGCTTAATCAACTGTGCTACAGTGGGCAAATACTCTCATACTTATAGATCTTCATGATCTCAGGCAACAGTCAGTTGCCTAGTAATTGACCCGACTCCGATCGTAAGCAAAAAGCAAATATGGAGGTTCATCTAGGATACCTTCGATCCAAGGCATCCTACAACACCTACCCTGAACAAATCTACGTCACATGACTTATCTAGGACGAGGATAATTGTTACAGGTTACAGTGAGAGCAATAAGCGATCCAGTACATAAAAGAGCCTCCGTGCATAATACTCTCGTCGGCGATAGAATTCCAATACAGAAAGACAATATCGTATTGGCGTAATAATAAAGTCAATCTCACAGCTATCAACATNAATTTTGTAAAAAAGCAAAAAGCATCGAGGGGTCTTAAATCTCTGAGAGATTCTACCAAACCCCAAAACGTTAAGGGTTCTTTCTTCTATTCTTCAAGCTTATCAACTGGGAGCTCTCTAGCCCAAGTCTGTAGTTCGTCAAAAGTCAAGTAAGTTTATTCAGGCAGTCTATAAAGCTTTAGCACATAACCGTTATGTGTGAGTAGATAATAGAAATCTGCTATATCAAAATGGAGACTTCTGCCGTGTTTAAACCCGAGAACAGACTACCTCAGCATGTCGATCGTGGGAACTCTCAAGCTCGCGTAGAAATTAACCGTCCATATAGGGACTTACTGTTTTTGAAGCGCAAACGTTGCAGTGGTGGATCATAGCTTCCTTTTCAGTATCTACGTTTCGATTGTGAGCCCTTCTTCTTAGTCCTTGCATTTCCATTCCCTACTCCATTTCCCTTGCTTTCGCTTCCGGTTTTCGTTCTTCCGAATAAATTCATGAACTGCGATATTAGAGCGGGATCCAACTCTCAACTTCATCACCAGCACATAAAAAGACATTGTCTACACTTGTTATCACGCCAATTGCACCAAACACTACTCCATAACACCCCAGTCCAACACAGATATCTTCGCTTTTCCTCACGATACATGATCTTGAACGCCGTTTCCACAACAAGTTGACCTCTTTCTATAACCCGCATAATCATCACTCTCTACAGAAAACCCTTACTGTCACTATTGCATGACTTTTACACGCTATTGCAGACCTTCTTGGGTATCACGATCCTGGATCCATCTTCAATATGCGCAATCTCCACCCTACAGACTAACCCACATTAAGCACCCTTGTGCTACGACAGCCAGTCTATGGAGGCCTGCGAGCAGTCAAGTACTTCAGCCGCCAACCGAGATCTACAAGTGTGCTGTAACACAGTACCGCCACCCAGTAGCAGGCAATGGTGTAAATAGAAGATGAGGCTATCTGAAAAAGGAGTAGCACTTCGGCTAAGGTTAATCGAGGCTTCTACTATTGCCTAGTACGCCTAGCTTAATCGTCATCACGTAAGTCGCAGTATGGGGATTAAAAGCCTAGTCGACTCAGGTTGGTCCCTTCCGACAGGAATGTTCCACTATTTCCCTACCCTCCACATGGCTTGGCACAGTCGAGCTGAAGGGCTTTGTGTGATTTCGTAATTTTTTTTGGTTGTATAAGATTGGCTGGATTGTCACGCACAAATTTATTCCTACTCACGTCTTAGTACCCGTTAACTCCCCAATCCATCGGCTCGCACAGCTGATACGTAGAGTTCGCATAATAACTCTTGAAGGAGTTCTAGCTGCCCTAGATCGTCTGCTGCCAGGGATGGTGGCGGCGGTGGCGGTGATAGTAATGGTGATGGTAATGGTGATGGTAATGGTGATGGCAATGGTGATGGTAATGGTGGTGGTGATGGTGATGCTACTACTACCACTGTCGCTGGAGGCATGCTTGCAGCTCCTGGAGAGTGGCTATTTTGCCCGGACATGACACAAGGTTCATCTAGTTTCAAATCTGTAACCTGACCCTTGAGGCTTGCACGATTTCGAAGTGGATTACCGTGTGTTGTGTAAGTCCGGAAATATACTGGGCAGCTTGGAGGATGCACTTCTTGAAGGCGCATCTTGATGACTGAGATTGCGACTATCATCAACCAAAGAGGCATTGAGATAAGACAAATGTTGACAAGAAGTGCTAGCCTGTGGGCTTTCCGCATTATTTTCATCTGCTACATTGTGAACAGGGGCAGGAATTGAAACACAAATGTTGCTTTCACGCTCTTGCCGTGCACTCAGATCGTATATCTTTCCCGAAAGATCTCTGTCATAATCATTTTGGATATAGTAATCGACCGCATCTTGTGCGACACATCGAGAGGTGGAAGGCCCACTAATCTGCCCTCCAGAACTGCACCCTTCATGTGCAGTATTCTGTGATGTGAGAAGGATCGCTGTCTCATCGATTAGTGTGTCGGCGTTGCAAGGTATCGAGCTAGGAGGAACGAGAGATCCCTGGTGTTCACTATCCCGGATTGTCGTCACGATTACATCTCGAGCTTCTGGGTGTTCTTCGAAAAATCGGGCAGTATCCTTGCTTCGTAACCAGCTTAAAACATATTTGAATGCCTAAGAGTCTATCAGAGATGGGGGATCATGAAGGTATAAGAGGACGGGGTAAAATGGACTTGGTTCACGTCCGTGACGTGTAGAACATTCAGTTCTAGATCTGTGCCTGAACCAGGAGATCTCATTTTTGCGCTTGGACATTCTTGCCTGCCATCGGAAACCTAGCCGTTCAGATACCATGTGGTGGATAGCAAGCGGCTCACTTCTGAGTAAAATTTCTGAAGAACCCAAAAATTGTAACCAGCGGAAACGGTTAAGAATTTGGTCCCTTGCATGCACTGCACTAGTTTGACACGTGGCTGATCGCTTACCAACCTTGCTCGTCATTGCTGTTGGTTAATCAATCGGTAAGTCGGTGGCACCAATAATTGAGGGAGTGCAACCCCTCAATACATAATAGGGAGCATCTTGTCAAGTGCATCTAATCACATTGTGAGATAACATTACATACATAACATGACACTGCTCCAGATTCTCTTTTCCAAACCTTGAAGTTAGTGATATGTGCAGTACCCATCAAGAAGTTGCATTCCCGATGTGGTTGTTCTCTGGTCCTAAAGTCCAATTAGTTTAGACCTAACTAGATCTGCCCCACCACCGGCCCGACGCGAAACACGCTTCCTCCCCACTATGGTGGGTCACGAAGTGGAGATCGCGACCGACGCAATTGAGTATTAGCTTCTGCTCGGCTTTCCGTGTAACTTACGATGTGCAACAAAACTTCCTACCTCGTCTCACCGCATTGATGATAGGTCCGGAGAATTGTGAGCAAGTTTGTCCCTGCGCGAACTCTAAACGGACCGTGTTGCTGCAAAGCATCCAGGCCTCCGAAAAGGAGCGGAACCGTTCTTCCTTTCTGGACCGCCCAGAAGTTCCCATGCAGAATGTCAAGGTGGACGATGCTGATTACCGCCTTCGGTCACCTTGTCTATGTTTTTTTGCCCACTCGGAATTGGTTTACATAACCAGATCAAGATACATGTCCAATTTTAGCGGATTATGGTTTGCCTGAACGATCTTGGCGTCCAGCTTAGGCACCCTCCTGGGGGACAAAAACTGGCCATAACGTCATATGCCCATATTACCCACCACCACATTTCCCACTTCTTGCTCTCCATTCTACAGCTAATTTAATTGGAAAAAATGGGTTTCCAACACCATATGACACCCAAAAAGGCTAGAATCCAAGGCGCTTGCGATTATCTTGATGCAAAAGGCATTAGTTATAACCATAGAGACGTGTTTTTCTTTTCATGGGGCTGGCAAAACCAGTGGCTGGAAGGCTCTCAAGGAACCACGAGAACATGATGCGCGTACTTTCCATTCAACTTTTCCAGAGACTAGAGGAGCTAAAAAGAAAATAACAAATAAGGATTTGGCTATTATTGAGCGTTTTATCGACAACAATGGCTTTGATGGCCGTACAATTCCTTGGGAAGGCCTTCCAGCTGCTGCAGGTCTCGATATAGATGTTTCCTATAGAACAGTTCGACGTGCAATACAGGATATCAATTTCAGGAAATGTATAGCTTGTTCTAAAGCTTATGTTTCACCCCAATTAGCAGACAAAAGAATGGAATATGCACGCATTATGCTAGAGAGATATCCTGAAAAAGAGGATTGGTGGCATGTCCGATTTTCTGGTAGAGTCCACTTTGGTTAGAGCCCAATAGGGAGAGTCTATGTCTATGTCCTTCGACAGCCTTGGGAACGACATTGTCCTGATTGCTTGATTGAAAGAAATATGCCCAAGGAAAAGGGTCAAAAGAGATTACATGCATGTGCAGCTGTTGGTCATAATTTTAAGAGTGATTTGACTTGGTATAATGTGCCAGGAAATACAAATGGAAAAATGTCTATGAAGGTATATAGGGATTCGATTCTAGAGCCAGTGGTTGGTTCATGGCTACAGGCAGGCCATGATTTTGTTTTGGAGGAAGATAGTGATTCTGGCCATGGCACAGGCAAAGCCAACATTGTCAAAACCTGGAAAAGGCATCACGGGCTTGAATCCTTTATAAATTGTCCTCAATCCCCTGATTTTGTGCCAATTGAACGAGCCTTTCAAGCTCCAAAAGAAGCTGTCAAAAGAAGGCCTCGTTGGGATGATACAATTGTGAAAGAGCTTGCTGAAGAAGGGTGGAATAATCTTTCACAAAAGACAATTAACAAATGGGTTGATGAAATCCCTCAAATATTTACGGATTGTATTACTTTAGAAGGGAAATTAACTGGGCATTAATTTTATTATTTAGCTGCATTGAATTTGGCTGTATTTTACATAGAAAATTAATGTTTTGTGTCTGGAGTATGCTATAGCCAACCGTAGCCGGTTCGCATTTTTTTTGTCCCCCAGGAGGCACCCTCTAACTTAGATTCAGAAATTATGATTTTAGGGTCATAGGCCGCACATTTTGGATGCAAACCACCTTATGCATACTCTATATACATTTTCAGCTAATTGCATTTTTGGGACCAGAGAGCAATGACACCGGGAATGCAATTTCTTGATGGGTACTGTATCACTACAAGTTTAGACTTGGTGTCGGAGGTAAAGAGACTGTACAGTCCTGACCAGTACTGTATTCCACGCTTATTGGTAATTCGGTTCTCAAAGGACCTTCACCGTGTTTAACTCCCTTCCCTTCTCTCCTTCCCTTCTCTCTCTTCCTCCTCCCTACGCCTTTCTCAAGCCTCCTTCCTTTCTATCTAATCTTCCACCAATCTCCATTTTAGACTTCACTAGCATTCATTATCGCTCTTTCACACTAGTCATGGATCTTACCACAAGATATGCTATTATAATAAGTAATTGCTTTGGCCTCCTCTTACTCATAAATAATCTTCCTTTGCTCGTTTAGGTGAGCAAATACCTCTATCCTCTGATAAAGAAGCATTTAATGTACAATTATATTCTTCATCAATACCAACTTCTAAGTCTGTGGAGTCATACTAGTGTCTTGGTGCAACTAATATATATAGCAGGGAATATATGTTGCTTTAAGTTCTGAGATACAAACATCTCACAAGTTGGACTTCAAGCTAAGACGCTTACCATGATCAACTTAATCCCTTTGCTCGCAAGTCCTCACCTTGGCACTCTCACTAACTTACTAGGAGTGTCCTTCATCACATTTCGGCAAATTTATCAGTCAGTAGGCATAATGATAGTTATACTCTCTCTTTTCCACCTCTTTGTTATAATGTCCTCGCGGCCAGCATTTCCTTTGCATCTACTACCAAACTTATTCGTAGTCATAGTACATAATCGCATAATAACATTATCCCGCTAACACTCCTACACAGGCAATATCATTACTAGGACTCATTATTATGCTCTCCTTACTTCTTCTTCGTAAACCTTCCTATGAACTCTTCCTCCATAGCCACCAGGCCTTAGCAGTGCTCATTACTTATTCCGTCTAGCAACACTTACCCTCCAAGAAAGTTAATCTTTGCGTATATCTTTATCTCTTAGGAGGACTCTTTCTGTCTATGTGCATTTGCCAAAGATATATGATCATCAAGCGAAATGGCATCTTCTTTTACAATCGTGCAGGAGCTCATATTACCCATGAGTATGGGGTGGTCAGAATTCGGATATAGCTTTAGAAGTCGCTTGAGGTCAAAGCAGGGCAGGCCGTCGACATTTGGATACCGTCTGTCAGCTTCTGGTCCTTCTTATCACTTTAATCAAGTTTGTCTTTTTTAGGAAGAGAACGTCTCTTATTTCATATCGTGGTAGGTTAGGTATGATTGGTGATGATCAGAACTAGCTGTGTACGTAGATATAAACTGTATTCCAGGGATATTGAACCGATCAACCTTTTTCTACTCTTCCATATAGGACTGCTTCCTCGGGTTCGCTCCTTTAACGCGTATTCGCTTTGTGCATCTGATCCTAGGATGTATTCATTCATGCACCGTACGTCTTAACAGTGTAGCTACCCCACGCTCTGACATTATAGAAGCCGTGCTGAAAATTCACCAGCCTCCCTTTTGAACTGCTCTCATGGCATATCCCCTATGTCCCGTCACACTCATATATCTTTCACTTTCCCTCATGATAAAATATACTCTATGTCTTATTCTTAATTGTTAAGATGATCTCCATTGATAGCATAAGAATATTTAATTTAATAATACAGGTGTTTGTGTGAGTGAATTCAATGAATGAGGCCATACCAGCCATGGCTGCCAGTATGCACCCAAATGATCTGTAATAGAATCAATCATATATTGGCCTCCATCGCCGACAATCCAGATATGTCGAACCTGATGCAACAAGCCAGCATAATGGGCGAGAATCGCTAGAGCCTCTGGCCTACGCTGCATGATCAAATCGGCAAACTCCATGGGTATTGTGACCGGCCACGAAAGCATCAGAGTCTTGCAGCATTGGATGTCGGCATGATCTCGCGAGCGATGGAGTTGGAAAAGCGCTTTTAGTTGGTTGATCGCTTGTTGATACACTTGAATCGACGATGGACCTAGATCGGAGGATTTTAACAGCGTCTCCAAGGTTTCGCACTCTGGTGCAGATGCACTGTTCTCTGGTGGCAGCCTGGTTCCTTGTTCTAAGAGTGGCCTGAGCTCAGTCTCGAGGATTGACCTCCAGTTGCCTTCTTGGGTCTGCAGGCGAATACCTCGAGCCAAACGCAGGTAGCTAACAAACTTGTCAAGAAAGAGGCCGAAGTCGTCGGGGCGAAATGTGAGTGTTTCGTGAAGTACATGATTTCCTAGAATAGAGGAGAAGATGAATCTGGCTGCGATACTCGTAATCGATGTATCATTGCTGGATGCATCAAATAATGAGAGGGCAGATGTCTGGAGTTGGGTTGCCTGGTACCTGAAGAAGGATCGTTGCTGTGGGCGTACTATGCTCAGATGCAGTGCAGACAATGCGAGGAATTCGTGCATCAAATACGGAGTTTGAAGAGCATACCCAATGATAACCTCGTAAATGTCACTTTGCGTCCCCGGGTCAAGACCAAACCAGTCGTCGGCCAATAGAGCACTCCGCACATGATGTAATAAATCGAGGTGAACCATGTTTAATATGCCTCCTTCTGGCGGCGGAGGCGGCCTGGGGGAGAGCCCTATATCGGATACGGGGATAGTAGCAGAAAGTTCTGAAGCGACGAATCTGCTCGAAGGGGTTGATACATGTGATACTGCTCGAATGAATGACGTTGACGAGGAATCATCTCTAAGAAATGAACAACGCTTCTCAGCACTAGTGCAGAGCCGACATGCTGGATGAGTTTCGTCGCACTGATAATGTTGTGAGCGAACGGCCGAGTCGACAGCTTGCAGCCCATATCTGCTGACGACCAATGCTTAAATCACCCTATGGCGAACTAGCGTACCTTGATATGCCGCTGTTTGCACTGGACACAGCCAGTTCTTGACTTCTTATGGGATCTGCGAGTCATATTGAGGGTTTGGAAGGAATGGAGAAAGTAGTCTCTCGTACAGAAGATGTGGAGCGTACCTTTGATGGCCGAGGAGTTTGGACTCAGCTCACAATACGGATACGCGTAATCAGCATCGCGCTAATGGCAACTAAGCCATTGAAGGACCCCAGTTGTGGATGTAACGCCGTTTTCACAATCTCTGCTCCTTATTTCTCCCATACGAGCAGCCAGCCTCCAACTGCGGAAAGAACCGATCTTGAAGCTTGAGACGTCTCCGTCAGATTTGGTAGCCTTTGGACCCCTTGCTTACACTACCTAGGTCCCTGGGTTTCTCAACACATCAAATCAGGCGATAACATCTACGGCCACCGACAGCCCCTTTCCCCACGATCCAAGCCCATTCATCTTTCTTCATAATTGTGATCTTCTCTCTCAACGTGTGATCCACCTTGTAATCCTTAAATTCGGTGGTCTAGCCCAAGTTTTGAACACGCGTAATCGGGTGTCCTCAGGCAAACCCAGAAGCTCCAGGTAACAGATACGCGTATCTAGTTTGGTTTCATGTCACTTCCGCGTATTGCTCCTTATGAGCAAGCTAGATGTTAATTCAACCCAGAATTCTAGATTTAAGGCCCTGTATATAAAAGAAGTAAAAGAAGTAACTCCGCTTTATTTATTCACAGCTGCTCAACAATCACTCTCATTATTTTATCTGTCTGTGTCGCTCTCAATCTTCAAAAATATAATTTCTCCCTAATCTGAACTCCTCTTCATCAAGCACTCTTTCATTATACAAATCAACCCCTTTCTCTTCCTTGCCCAAATTGTTGTGAGGAATACGTGGTCACGCTAGCCCCCCTTCGAATTCAACCATGCCCGTTCTTCTCCCTCTTCAAAAGCACCCTGGCTACTACATCTGGAAATATGTCCCCAGTATCCCCGCAGCCGTCATCTTTGCTATTCTCTGGCTTGGAATTGCCACTCTTCTCAGCTGGCGCGTCCACAAGACGAAAACATATTTCAGTATCCCCTTTGTGATCGGTTGTTTCAGTAAGCTCCCCTCTTCTTCCAAACCTCCATTCATACTCCGGATCCAAAATCTNAAAAAGAACTAGTGGAATTCATCGGCTACTGCAGTCGAGCCTCGGCAGCCAATAAAACCGACCATCTGATGCCTTATGTTATTCAAGGTGTATTCATCCTTCTACCTCCCGCGCTCTTTGCCGCTACCATCTACATGTCTCTCCATCGCATCATCAGGCTTGTCCATGGCGATCATCTATCTATTATCCGACCCGACACCCTGACCAAAGTCTTTGTCTCGGGTGATGTCCTGTCGTTTCTTATCCAAGGCGGTTCGTCAGGACTTACGGTTCTGGCGAGTACCCAGCCGAACCTGGGCAAGATAGGCAACGCCATGGTGATCACTGGTCTGGCAATCCAACTAATCTCCTTTGCCATATTTACGCTCACGGCATTGCTCTTCCACCGTCGTCTTCGAATGACGCCGACGGAGCGGTCTTATCAAGTCGACCAGAAATGGGTGACAAGCATGTATATGCTATACAGCATCAGCATTCTAATCATCATCCGCTCGATCTTCCGCATTGCAGAATACGTGATGGGACAGAATGGATATCTGTTAGAGCATGAGTGGACACTATACGTCTTCGATACCATTTTAATGTTCAGCTGCTCAGTCATCTTCTACTACTTCTATCCCAGCAACCTTGTCGCAAAGTCCGGTGACCCAATGCTGCTGGAGAGTCATGTTTTGGCGGAGAGGGTTATTCCCAAGAAATAAACGGTTGAGAACACAGATATGGGATTATGTAGTATGGTAGTTGCTAGGAAATGTTGGGCTTAGGTTTGCTGCCACTTATGTGTCTCACAATACTAATAGATAAGAATCATTGTACTCATATATATAATCACCAGATTACTAAGCCTAACTGGTGAGGTATGAAGGTTTACTGCCACTAGATACACTGCAATATTTAAACCATCGAAACCTGCACTTTAAGTAAAATTAATACTTTCAACTCGAGTATACGAGTTACTTAGGGTCTAAACCAAAGGTACGAGATGGAAAATTAAGTAATATGATGACAAATTCGAGGTTCATTAAAAACCTCATATTTCGCAGCTATTAATCAACTTATTATTTAAACTAAAACACATGGAGCTAGGTTGACTAGTAGCTTAGCGTGTGCTCCATGACATTTTGCCGCGACATCTGTAAACCCCGCGGATAAATGATTGAACAGACAAACTTGTTCCGCGGCCATACGCATCTGTTTGGGTTCACAGCGTCGCCAGCTCATGCTCTCCCAGACGTCAGACTACGGCAACCTTGCAGCAAGCTTGCAGAAATATGATGTTAAATTTCAAGGATTCAGCGCAAGCATTAAATAGCACCACAAATGGTCTCCCAAATAGTAGCCGGCATAGCCCGAGTCCTGTGCTCCGCCGCTTGAAGAAGGCCTGTGACCACTGTAAGGCGAGGAAGATCAAGGTATGCAGGTCAAGATATCTTGGCTATGATCTACTGCCCCTCTCAGATTTTTCTAGTCCAGATGCTTAACTTACGAGGCGTACAGTGCGATCTCAGAAGACCGACTTGTGCGAACTGCGAGAACAGGTCCTTCGTCTGTGAGTTTACAACTCAGTCACGTAAACGAGGACCAAAAGCCCGTAACAAAGGTGTAAATCGAAGAGACCAAGTCCGCCCAGTTTCATTAGCTATTACTCAGCCTGAATCACCCTCGCAGGAATATTCACATGAGGCTGACAATCACAACAACTACCCTTCCCCAGGGTGTACAGATGCTGGCTATGTGAACCCTAGAGAAAATATCCCTATCACTAATAAAAGTCAAAATCCTGCTCAATCACCAGATATATCTCTGCATGAGGGTGCACATTTTCTGCCTATCCGTCCGATCTCCGAGGCCTCGTCCTTCGATTCCATTTACAATAACTTAGACGCAGCTGTAGGGGCTCTCGGTTTCAACCAACCCATGCCATCTCTTGCTAGGAGTTGTGTAAATCACTTCTTTGATTGTCTTTATCCATTGATGCCAATCGTCTACAGACCAAAAGTCGAATTAGGAGTTTGCCTCATTCAGCCTCATATCGAGCGCCGAGATGTCGATATACCGGTATTCACTCTAACCACGTCACTGTGCTCAACAGCTGCAGCAGTTATTCCATGCACGATTTTCCCGCAGGGTGCACAGATCGCTGAGAGCTTTTATCATGCCTCCTTGCGTGGACTGGACTTATGCGTTGCGAAGAATCTAGAACATCCTTCTTCAACTTCAATTGCAATTCGATATCCCAGCAAGTAAAACAAAAGTTCTTCAGAGTGTATTGCGGCCAGATGAAGTATTGTCACACCTTCCTCATCTTTAGAATTGATATTAAGACTTTCCCGGCTTCTAAATCAAAAGGTTAGACGTGTCCCAAGTAATCTGACTTAAAAATTGACATTTGCGTTAATGATTCTTGACTTCAGTGATTTCAAGAGTACATATTACGGTTGAAATAAGATTAATCTCACAATATTATGAACCCTTGAACATGGTTATAAAATACTGAAAAGTGGATAGAAAATTCGAATATACATACCGTCGGAAAATCCTCAGCAAAGGCATTTCAAAACGCTCATAGAAACGCTCATTCAAGGTCTTCTCGACTGCACCCCTCGTGGAATGAAAGTCCCAATTCTCCAGGTGGATATGGAGTGGAGTCATGCCCCGATTGTTCTTTGAATTAATTGAAATGCCGTAGTCCAGCAATTTCTGGATAACTAAATCATCTGTTTCTGTACCTTTGTATGATTTCGCTTGCTCGTGGAGTAAATTGTTCCCGTTATAATCAGTCTACTAGTCGTATCAGCGTCTTCTTGATAATTTCACAATGTTATTTAGATAGTTGAGGCACGTACTTGATTAGGATCCAATCCTAGATCTACTAAATCTACCAGTCTCTTCGAAGTTTCGCGATCTATGTGATTGCCGCAACCGGTAATATAATGATGCAATACTCCTCTGCCTCTTGAATCAACTGCATGCAGGTCTGCCCCACACTCAAGGAGAGCTTCAAAAAGTTCTTTAGATCTTGTGCTGCTCAGTAAGACGGTCCCACCATTGTTATCCAGATCTTCTAAAGAGGCACCAAATCTCTGGAGGGCGTGAATAAATTGGACTGTTTCACCCTTATTCTTTCTTGGGCTCAATTTCCACAAGCAAGTTTTAATAGCATCTATAATAGAACAAGCCTGAAGCAGCGCCGTGAATGTCTCCAAGCTGCAATAGAATCGGCTAGCAGCAACTTCCACTGCAGTATATCCGTATTTGTTTTTCACATCACAGCGTGCTTTCATTTTTAGAAGAAGATCGATAACATCACTCATATATTGAGAGGTCCCATTCTGATAAGAGTTCCCCAATGCGGTGTGTAACACGGTGTTCCCATCATTTCCGAGGATATCTGCTCGCGCTTCGTATTCAAAGAGGAGCCTAATGATTCGAAGATCCTGTGAGGAGTTAAGACAGCGGTGGAGTACAGAATCACCATTGGCATCGACGGCCATAACACTTGCTCCCGCTTGTAAAAGCCCCTTGACAGCAACAATACTAAGAGAGTCGTGTCTCGAGGAGCGGTGTTCGGCGAAAAGGCTGAGCAGAGGTGTATCCCCTTTATCGTCCTTTGCTTCTACGTTTGCCCCAGCGTTGAGCAACAAACTTAAAACTTCCTGACAGGCAGTATCATTAAAAGAGTTCCAACCCATAACCGCACCATGGATTGCAGTTCTCAATGGCTCTACATACTCGCGACTACCACCGATTTTCTTATTTTTTATCCGCCATTGTGAAGTTAGATGCACATCGGCTCCTTTCGCCAGAAGTAACTTCACGATGCTAACATTGTGAGCCCGACATGCGAGGTAAAGAGCAGTGGCACCATTGGAACTTGTATTAGGTGACAAGCTGGTGGCTGCAAGAATAGCCCGGACGGCCTCGAATTTGCCGTTCCGACAACACTGGCAGAACAGTTCTTCCAAGGTTTGTTGTGTGATGTATGGTAGCATTACAATAATTGTATCCATATAACCTTGAAGATACACATACTCGATAGCCGTCTCCCCGATCGTTGAATCTCGGCCACACATGAAGCTGCGAACCCCTTCATTCTCACGGGTTTTTGGAGTGAGCGGATCGACGCCAGCTTCGAGCAACATTTCCACAATTCTCGAATGATTCTTTTTTGCTGCTTCGTGGATGGGTTTCACGCCTTGATCGTCCTCAGGATCAGGAGCCACACCGCTTTTCAGCAGAAGTGATGCCACTGACGTATGGCCTCGTGAGCAAGCCCAGTGTAATGGTGTACGGCTTTGAGGGTCACGGAGGTCCGGTGAGTGATCTCCTTTAATCAACTTCTTGGCATATGTTGTAAGACCAGCAAATGCGGCGATATGTAGAGGGGTTGGTGCATGAGACTCTGAGAATGTTCGCCCCTTCGCCCATTCAAGTTCTAACCATGTCCTGAAATCGATGCTGCCAGGATCTAGGAAGCCTGAAACCGACTTGAAGAAGTCATCATCTTCAAAATCATATTTACTGGCATGGAACGCCCAGTTACTAACTGCATATTGTAGAAATTGATAGTGTAGCTTCGCCTGTTGGTAACTTATATCCATTTCTTTAACGCGTTTACTAAATGCGGTAGTCCAAATGTAGTCAGAGCCGAGAACCTTGTCCGAGTGATCGTTTTTAGGTTGTTTTTGTGCAAGATTATTTACAAGTCTAAGACCACCGGATATTAAATAATCTAAACATATAACTGAGAGCTTTCTGTGAACTCTCTCGGGACAAAGGACAGGAAATTGTGGAATACGGCCGCATGTATCAAAGTCGATCGCTCGTCATTCAACAAGAATTCGGTGAATGAGTGGTGAATAACTTGGACTGTCTCATCTTCTAGGATCTCAAGAAGTGGAGCACATGCTGATCTTGCCACTGCCTTTGGGGCTCCTGGGATCATGGAAGGCGGAAAAGCAGAGGACATTATACATGCGAGCTCCTTCAATCGCAATGCACGAGATGAATGCGTTGCCCATTCGAGAAGGAAGACTTGAATTTGAGTATCAATATTGAGAGATTTGGCTTGTTGAAACAGCATGCTGTTATACACTTCCTCTAAACCTAGTGGAATATTCTCTACTAGTCTTTCGATATCTGGTTCCGGTGACCCTAGACTAGGTTTTATCTGGTCTAGAAGAAGTCGTGCGTAAAGGAAGAGCCCGCGAGATCGTCCAGTTATGGTAGATACTAAAGAGTTTCTTAACGATTCCTGGTTACTATGTGGAAGGAGGTTCCTTAGACGGTATGACACGAAGATGCTAATATCCTTCTCGACTAGATCATCCTCAAGGTTGATGCGAATAGTCGAGGTATTCCTTAAGCTGTTTTGAAGATGCTTCTCTGGCCTGCTTGTTATCATGAGCTTCACATTGTTCGTTCGAAAAGTCGCTAAACTGTTGAGCCAACCCAGAAAGCCATCATTAGGGAGTAATTCCATCTCATCCAATGCATCAGCCACGAGATAAACCTTCTCAATTGAAGTAAGACCATCTATCAAATGCTCCCTCAAGACCTCATCAGACAACTCTTCCATCTTTATCTTGGCGCTTAGCAATGCTTGGAATATTGCCTGAAGGCGAGCACTATAAGGAACTAGCTGCGAGAGAAAATCCTGAATGAGATTCCGAGGGCGTCGATTGGTTGAAATGATATATCGGAAGAAAAAGTGTAAGACAGGAGTACCCTTGTTAGTCTTCTGCAAATGCTCTACCATAGAGGCTGCGATTACGGATTTCCCAGCTCCAGGTACTCCTTGAATCCACAAGCTTCCATGGTCGGTGGATTCCTGCCACTGCTTGTATTTTGAAGTCTTACAGATCCATAGACTCATGCCAGGAGTTTGGGAAGATAAGTGGCGACGAAACTCACTCGACTGAGCAGCATAATCAGTAGGCTGGAGCCAGTACTGGATTCTTTCTATCTCTTCAGGAGAGAGGTTAGCCTCTTGCCGATCAATCACCTCAAAATCGTCCGATGTAGATGAAGACATGGCATAGGACTTGGCTTCGTAAATGTGCAGGAGAATAGAGTGCTGGCATAGAGATAGAGACTCCAAAAGTTATTTTGGAGCAACCGCCCGGCGATTGCACGTAAAACAAACGCGATGAGAAAGAGTACGGGCGATACCCTACCCCGATCACCGAGCCCAAATGTATTCTCAAAGTAATAATACGGTATCTTATGGAAAGTAAAAGAGACGGAAGAATAACAAGTGAACGAGAAGGCGAGTTGAGTGTGCAGGTTTTCTAGCCTTGGCTGGCAGGTCCCCCGTATTTGGTTAGTGTTGGGCCGGTAAATGTAAATTGTCCGATGTACTTACGTACGTACGTATGCCTTTCGGTTTTCTATCATAGTCCTCAAAATTGATCATAAATGGTGATATTGTGTTATTACCTACACTCTGTCTCCGTTCACGAGCGTTTAAATCTAATAGATATAAATCTCACTTGGATAAATTCTCGTAGGTATAATGCACTGTAAGCGATTAAAAATAAATGTTTAACACGCTCAACGTGGGTCGGTGTCAAGGTTTATGTTAATTTGTTGCAGGATAGATTTAATAAAATGGTAACTGTAATTCGCGGTGCCTAGCTACCTCAGTATGAAGCTAAGATCTCGCCGTTACTATTCACGATATTGACTGGAATTGACGTAGTCCGACCGCTGAGCTCTGCTGTCGTAACAATGCCATTTTGGTCCCATGAAAAGTTGACAACACCCCCTCCGCGTATACGCAGACCACTCACACTTCCAGATCCCCATTGACTCGGGATGGCTGGTCCAAGAATAACAACCTGTTTACTACCTGGCGCAGATGTCTGAGCAGCAGAACGCCCAAAATCATGCACCAACATTTCCATGACCCCACCAGTCCATCCGAAGTTGGTATCGATCTGGAAGGGAGCTGATGCAGCTGGTCCGCTATACATTGAAAGACCATTCCCAGCGATATTATGATTCACCGTCAAGCGGAGCTCGTAATAGCTAGAAAGAAAAGCCGTGAGCGAACTTGATGCTGTAAATGCAACGATATAAAATAAGGTCTCTTAGACTCACGCTTCATCTGTGTTGTTCAAGCGACCCCAGCAGGCCGATCTCCATACCTTTTCCCATCCAGCATCTGAATCAATGATACCAACACCGCGAGACCATAACATTGTTGTGACTGCATTAACAACGGAGTCGTTATTGAACGTATTTGCAACCATGTATCCAGGATACCAGCCATACAGGCCGGATAAGTGGCGATGGGTATCGTTCTTGACATCTTCATCAATCTTCCATTCTACGCACAACATGTAAGCCAAGAAGGATGTATTGGGTGATTGCGGAGAGATGTTGCAGAAAATCATTGTCGATGTACAAATTCACTTACCTTGCAGCTGACCCCATGAGCCAATATGGATCCCTTTGTCAACATAATTAGATGCATTTTTCACCGAAGCAAGGAATGCTTGATCAGTGTCTCCAGACGCGCTCCAACCAGCTTGAACATGATCAAACACCTCCCAGATCAGTTGTTGGTACTGGGAACATCCAAATGTCTACAAATAATGAGTTAGAACTTCATAAAATCTATAGCCTTAAAAAGCAGTTGCGTCTAAACATTTGCTTGCTTGCTCGATATCGTAGAAGATAGGGGTTATAAATTGGACTGAATAAACTAACCGCATTTCCATGCTCTGCAGAGTAACAAGGATTTGAGACCAATGTACCATCGTTGAAGTACTCGTCCTCCACGAGTGTTGAGAGCCAAAATTGAGCCACACCTTTTATCATCGGGTATCCGACCTGTTGGTACCAATCTGCATCCTGGGTATAGTCAAAATAATCCCAAGCATGCTGCACTATAGAAATAATTATTAGCGACAGATAAATCGATGAACCATAGATGAAGTATGCGAATCAAAGCAAATAAAGACGACAGGATATCAAATATGAACATACTCATCCATGCTCCAGATATGGGATATAGTGCAGAGTCGTACCAGGTTTTTATTCTGCTGCCGTCAGCAACATTCCATATGCTAGATCTAGAGATTTTCATACCCTGTATGACCAAAGAGGTTCATCTCGTCGTGAGTAACCCAGCCAGCATCTGCACCATATACCAGTTGTGCCGTTTCAGCACCGCGAGGCATCCAATTTTGGGTTATATAGTTAAAAGTGGCGGCTTGAAGATCACCTAAGCCGGTTTGATCAACAGTCCAATGATTCCTATTACGTTAGAAATCTCAGCGCTTGAGTNAAAAAAGACAAGGAGCGAAAGTGAAAATACATTTCTAGATTAACATCGGCATGGAAATCTGCTCCCCAAGATGGGGACAGTTGTTCAGTCCAACGACCCTGAAGTCCTGCTGGCAGAGAATTTGAGCGCGCAGAGCTCATGAACAAATAACGACCCAGATCAAACAACAGCGATTCGACATAAGGGTCCCCATTATTGACTGAGTAATTACCAATAAGTGGAGCCGTTTCTTTTGTTGAAGAACCCAAGGTGTCAGGCAAATTCAGTGTAAACCGGCCAGAATAAGATATAAAATCGTTGGTATGAGCAGTCAACAAAGAATTAAACGACTTCTCTGCTGCGGCGGAAACAGTTGCTGATACTTGGGATGCTGGATCAACTCCTCGGAAAGAGAAACTGTTCTCTGCATTTCCCTTGGTATCATCAAAGTTGGTATTGGCGGCAATCACCACTTGGAACGAATTGGTAGTTGATGATGGGATCGTAAGTTTGCCAGAACTGGAGCTACAGAAGTCTGTGTTCTGATTGTTGGGTACGACTAACTGGGCACGAACGTCGTAAGTCATCCCTAAATCTGGATACGTCAACCCACGAAAGATGAGTGTATTGCCTGTACACGACAAGGTTCCTGCTGGATCAGTGCGCAACTGATTCTCAAGTCCAATAATGGTCTCAGGAATTCCTGCTGTTGAATTGAGCTGATAAACGCAGACCTGGTCTGGAAAAGAGCAAAATGTAGTCCTGAAGTAGATGTTAGGACAAGAGACAATATGTACAATCTGTTGATGTTACTGTGTGAAGGTCGCCCCATTTGCTATATATGTGACGGTATGTACTCCAGTAGGGAGATCCAAAGATCGTCGATATGACGATGATGACGATGCCGAGATGCCGGCAGTGTTTACAGTCAGATTCCCAAGCACTTCATAACTACCGTAATTGTTAATAGAGCCCATTATGTCAGTGTAATCTACCTTAGTTAGCCTTCTCGACCACTGATTGGAGAAAGATATAAAACTTACCTCCATAACCTTGCTTAAAAATAGTGGCTTGGAGATCTCTGACGAGGGGTACAATCGAACTTGATGGATTGCCTCCGGTATAGCTCTGAATATCATCAGAAAACCTCATCGTCTCCTATTCATAGAAAGTTAATTAGGCAGCCTTACTGAATTTTCAAACGGGCCACCAGTCCACAAGCTATCTACATTGAGGTTGACATAGTCAGACCCTATACCACCCAGTGGCATTGCTATAGGTAGTCAGCTCATTCCCGCACAAACAGGTCGCAGAAAGAAGGTATTAACTCTTACCACCAAGCTTTCCATTTCCTAAGAGGTATACTGTCCGAATGAAGTCAGACGGGGCCGCCGGCTGGCTTGACCATAGTACCTTTCCTTGGGCCACAGAAAGTAGATTTGCTGTCGCCCCGTACACAAATAGGGCTTTCAGAATTCGACCCATCACTACGCGGTCAGTCTCAGAATAAGGAGCGGTAGTGATCTGAGGTCAATAACTAGAACATGAATTCCCTGAATCCCGCGATCTCCTCCATCTTAAATGCTTCACCAATCTAAGTCGGCGGATGTGAGGGAGATCACTATTCTACAGCACTCTCCGGGTAAAGTTGGTGGACTGGGTTGGGCATGTAACAAGCATTCCAGAACCCTGTTTACCCCGCCTACAGGTTGCAGATCTGCTTCTTTTTTAACCGCAAGAATGACTTATAATTGACAATCAGAAGAATCCTGGAAAGAAGAGGTGATTTCCAAGCAGCAGAGGGAATACAACCCCGCATTTTGCAACCCGAATACATGGTTGCGAGTGCGGTACAATATATTGAGGGGGGTATATTAATCTTTGTAACTGCCACAAATCTCATAGCATTAATCAAGTCATTGGTGGAGTGATCGATCAAGGGATGAATTAGGGAAAAGAGGGAAAAGAGAACTAAGAGAAATCAAAAACATGTCCTCGTATAGCGTGCAAAGATTTCTAGTAAATCTTCGGCGAGTACCAGGAGAAATCTCCCCAGATGTTTAGTTTGCTGATATACTCGATGTCTACTAACCGTTCTTCGACTGCCATTCGCTGTCTATAATCTAATCTCAGCAGTTCTCCCATCCATATCATTGAAATATGCAACACCCAAATCTTCAATTCCCTCGTATAGTGAGATCAAGTTGAACGAACATATGATCCAGATTATGACTCGCTATCGTGTCTTCACACTCCGTGACTCCGCCGCAGTATCGTCTGATCTTGAAATTCGGATACTTTAAACACCTGATTAGCACTGATGTACTGTAACCCTAACGGCTCATTCCGCGGTGGGCGTCAAGCCAACGATCTCCCCACAGACAGTCGCTGACTTCGACGCCGGATATCGCGGCGTAATAACGGGTTATTCGGCACTCATCCTGGATTTCCCCAGCTCCGCTCGACGAATCAGCCTTCGACATTAAACGTGTGGATGGTCCTGATTGAGCACCACCACTCGGTGCAATTCACGGTGTTCGTATAATGATTGCGGTGGATTTATATTAATCGCATTCAAAGGTGGGAGTTGACTTGGAATACCATTACACAGTTGCGTGCATCAAAGTTCTGGCATGGCTAATATCAAGAAGCAGGGCATTATCTATATACCAAGATGCCCCCAAGATACCCACATATAGAATTTTTTTGGCGGTGATTGAGATAGTCGAAGATTTGGAACTTTCTTTGTGTTATCCTCAAGGCCAGCCTAGCGTCTTGAGAATTCAGGAATGAACTTTAGCATAACCAAGGAAACGACATCCCCGAGAACCGCGAAACTTGCCACATAACACAGCTGTGTGAGAGTGATTATTTGCATGGAAAGGCTGATTGGGTGAAACGCTGTAACTGTCCGAACGGAAACAGATTTTTTTTTCCATTCCAAAATCAGCGTGTAATATTCAACTGATATAACACTTCGACATTAGCATGACTGTGCTAGAAATCTGTGAAGCCATTGGGTGTGAGAATAATCATTATCGCGTTTTCTTCATAACGCTGAACACAACGGTCTAAATACTTCCGTAAAACAAGTGTCCTTTTAATCCAACGCCATAACGAAGTAAGGTCTAGCAACTCGATAGAAGCCGACGCTAATTGACATGAATGAAACTATATGTTGTATATCCTCAAAAGATAAGCTCATGATTTCCATATTGAATAGCCCCACCATTTTAAACATTAAATCTCACCAGCACTATTTTACAACCCTCTCAAACGTCTCATCCTCCCAGCTCTGCAATCCTTGAACGACCCCCAATCTCCTGTGGCACAGTATTCACAGCCTCTAGTCGTTCATATTTGACTTCTTGGTTATTGCTGGGTAGCTCTTTTGCAGCCGGGTTGCTAGGTAACTCATCCACACTCGGTCCTTGTCCTCTCCGCCTTCGTCGTCGGAGCAAAATGGCAGCGACAATCGCAATGAGAGCCAAGACACCTAGAGCCACACCAACTCCGATTCCGGCCTTCGCACCTGAAGATAGACCACTGCTTTGCGTGCTTGTGTGAGTGGGTTGGCCTGCACTGGTCGTTGTGCTTTGCGACGGAGTTGTAGATTGCGACGGAGTTGTAGAGGGCGTTGTAGAGGGCGTTGAAGAAGTAGTGGTTGAAACAGCGAAATTGTACCCCTCAACTGGTATAGCTATCATATCAATCGGACTAGAGAGAGTCGTCGTTGCCGGGACGAAGCTATTTGATGCCGGTGAAGCGTATGTCAGGACGTCGCCGGATGCCATTGCAGATGTACACACACGCCATCGATCCCACCGTTGTTGGTAAGATTACACGCGAAATTATAACCACTACGACATTGCACCGATTAGTTGAATTCAGCGACCGAAAATAGATGCATCTACTACTTGTGTATACTTACGTTGGGCAACAAATGACCGATGTACTTGAGCCCGAGACTACGCTCGTGCTCACGGTTGTGTATGCCGCCGGACACACCAGAGGACCAAGACTCCAGCTGGTGATCGTGTTAGACACCGTCGTGGCTCCCTGCCACCACGTCGTAGCCTGAGGAGGGAGGCATGTTAAGGAGTTCGCGACGGATTCTGCGTATGCGGGATCATATATGTAGGGATAAATGCTGTAAGACGTCTGGATGCCATCTCGCGCCCAGGCGTCGGTGTTGCATGCAGATTGCAACGGCCATGGAGTCGTAACTGGGAGCCACGAGGTCCATATACCGTTATTCAATTGCGCTGACCTTGTGGTGGTCATCTAGAAGTTGGCTCGCAGGAATGCTGGAGAGAAGAATAATTTAGGGGGGAGAACATTTGTATGCTCGAGACGGGCAGGCGTTTTGGATATACAACGGCTTGGGGTAATTAGATTTACGTGAATATGGGGTTTGAACCCCTGGACTAACAGGAATGAGAAGGCTCAGCCTGTCCGCTGTGCCACTCGAGCACTGTAACGTTCTGTTGACGCCCAAACAGAATTGCAGTAGCACCAGGGGGAGGTCCTGTATTTTCATCCCCAGCCACACATCTGCCCCGTGTTATTGTGTAGCCGCTCAACCCCTGAGCACAGCATCGAATCAGCTTGGAGCCCATCTCCCGCCAGAATCTTGAACAGCCTTGGTGTAAAAATAGACTGGCACTTTGATTGGGCTCTTCGCGATTCTGTTCACATGGAGGCCTTGTTGATCGCCTTAAAGAGATGTCTGAAGATTGACGATACTACTGTACAGGTCTGAGCGCACTCTGCAGCTCCCAGACCCCGCCGTTTTGCAAAACTCATGCTACTGTAATTCCGAATATTATAGATTCTCAGCAGAGTCAAGCATCCTCTCCTCCACTGTTGCAGCTGTAGCTCGTAACTGCGACGGCAAAAGGGCCGCTGCTGTTGTCGTGAATAACTATATTTGTTTTACTGCTAACCTTTTTCAAATTGATAATAATCTTTATCGAAGATGCGCGCATGGATATTTTTCTTATTGATCACCTTTTTATCTATAGTACTTGTAGATTCGATCGAAGGAGTCTTAATTTTTGGGGAGCGGGACAGTACCGTAGAACCAGTGTATCTAAAAAAAACTCAACAACTCAAGTTAAAGTTGTTGAGTTTGAGTTTGAGTTGAGTTTGAGTACAACTCATTGCATANTTTTTTTCACAATTATATGTANTTTTTATTAATTTTTGTATAATTTTATACAAAAATGTATAAATAATATATGTAGCCTTATATATATGGTTATAATATTTCGTGAAAAATTAAAAGCCTTAAAATCCAATAATTAATTATATTATATTGATTAATAATCATAATTATACCAAATTAGGATTAGTCTTAAGTTCAACTCAAGTTCAACTCAAACTCATGAGTTCGATACACTGCGTAGAACCATTACCGTATGGCCAACCCCTCTTTAGCTATGAGGAATAAACTCAAAGTCTAGAACACGGCATGGTGGCTACCACTAACATAACGTATTTCCTTATCCAGCCGAACAATTAAATTCAAGCCAAAATTACCGATTTTTGAGCTTTAATAACTCAACTATTATAATATAATTTTTTTTTTTTTAGGTTATTATTTATTAATCATTTATTCTTATTATATTTAAACATAGCCTTAGTTATAAGGCATTGCAAGTCTTATAACATTTGAACCAAGTATATTATATAAAAATTCAATTTGACATATAGTATTAGTTATACTAACTCATATTTAAAGTTATATTTCAAAATTCTTTATAATGATTGAGTTATTAAAGCTCAAAAATCAATAATTTTGGCCTGAATTTAAGTGTTCGGCTGGAGTGTGACGCTTACATAATACATACGAGAGCCGGCCACGCGGAAAGACTATATTATTACTCCGAAAAGGCAGAACCGTTGGTACTCTAGAAGCTAATTAATACAACAAGAAACAAAAGGCTTAACTAACCATAACCTTGCCAGGAGTAATCAATCCAACCTCTTGACTAATAATATTAGTAAACTGGTGGCGAGGATTCTTTATACTTCTCATTTACGATCGGAATTATTTATTAAAATGCCAGTGTCCAGACGACAAAAGCATCCAAGAGCATGTGATAGGTGCTACAAGTACAAGGAGATGTGCCATTATGAAAACTCCAAGAATTGCACCTCATGTGAACGATCTGGCGCCGTCTGTTTGACCTTGCGGCCACAAACTCGTGCAGGCCGACGGCCCAAAGACAAGTCATTCGGTTCTCAAGGCTCAATCAAGGTATGAGAAGTTGCAAATCTCCGTTCTAGTCCTTCGCCGAGTCGACAAGCTTCCTTAAACCCAGATGTGCCCGGTGAATCATCCAGCTTCTCTCCCTCCGGTCCTCAGAGAAAACCAACGTCATCACCAACTCCGTCGGACATCCTAGACATAACTTTATCAAGCGATCTATACTCGACATCTCCAGAGATCATTTGCCTATTCTCAAAATCATTCGATTCATTTATGCTGGGCCCCAGTTTTGCCGGGGAGTTTCGTGCCGCGATCCAGCGAGCTTTCCTCTGCTCACCAGGGCTGTTAACCGATGCCTTCGCGATAATGGAGACGATTCTTGCTAAATCTGCAGAGGCCGATATATCGTGGGAAGAGGCTGAGATTGCAACGGGAGTGACGTCTCTAGAGAAGCTTCGAACGGCACGTATTTCAGACGCACATGACGCATTGGCTATCATCGCTTTGGGCCAATCTGCGGCAGCATTCGATTTGCTTACCAGTTGCAGAGACCCGCCACTAATCCTCCGGTATTCTTTATCGTTGAGTCAGCCGTGGTATGAGGAGTTATCAAAGGACCCATCTCTTAACCCTGTTATCATCCCCTCAGTCTTGTGGGACACGGTTGGTTGTCTGATAAAGCGCGACGTCCCTGTCATCAAGTACATCCCTCGAGATCATCCTGTGGTCGACCGCATTGCAGGCCTTTGTACTACGTTGTTGTCGACGCTATACGATCTATGTGTCGCAGGCAAGACACTGAAAGAGCAAATGCTATCTGGCACACCTCCAGATACCCATATGATAAGGCGTATAGAGCAGCGGTTCATACTATGGACACCGTCGCTACCTCCCCGCTTCTCAGAGGCTTTTTGGAGTACGAGATATCGCAAATGCAGACACAGGTTTCCATGTATCGGACTGCGGGTCTACTGCTGGCGCACCGCCTGCTCAATCCGATCGGCACCCTCGATGATATAGCCAGGAACTATGCGGAAGATATCGTACGTCATTTGTCTACATGGTCAGCTTCGCACCCAAAGAGAGATCTACACAAAAACTTTATTATTAAAGAGTAATATATTATATAATATATTTAAGAAGTATATATAACTAAACTGGCCAGACTATTGTATTAGACTATAGTCTAGTCTGGACAAAATTATAAGTTACATAGTCTTGTCCACAAAAAATTAAGCAAGATTATAACTTTACAATCTAGTCTAGACTAGACTATAGAATAGTCTTTATTTTTTAAGCTAAACTAGATTATAGTCTAATTTAAATAAAGCAAGACTGTAATTTGTTAATATTACTTAAATAATACAAAAATATACTAAATATAGTATTATTTTAGATTACATAGTCTGAGCATAGTCTGAGTACAGTCTGACATTAATATACAATCCTTATTTTTTAAGCTAGACTAGACTGTAGTCTTATAATTCAGTCTCAAAATTTTCGTACAGTTTATAGTCTAAGCATAATCCCTACAAAACTTATAGTCTGGTCTGGTCTAGACTGATCGGTTAGTTTATATATAACTTTAATTTATCAACTAAAAGTATTATATAACTTATTAATAATTGTTCAAATTATTAATCTTAATAAAGAAAATATAAAATCATTAAATAAACACTTATAATAATAAATCTAAAATATTACTAAAAGAATATAATTTATTAAACTTAATAAGGAAATGTTATAATTATTAAGGGGATACTTAAATCCACTTGAAATCGCCGGTGCTGAACACGTCTGGACTATTACACTCTATAGTAATTTGTTAGTAACCATGTTATCTAGTCATGTCCGTCTCTGAAAATGCTAAAACATGTACAAATGCATTTTGTAATATATTAGACTCTATTATACATATATACAATTAAAGTTATTCTCACCTACTTCTTTAACTACTTTTACTCAAAATGACTACTTAAATGCTATCTTCATGTAGTCTTCTGCTTCTAGAAGCATTATACACTGATTTACCTGCTTTATTTACTTCAATTTAAGCTTTTACTCGTATTAATGAATATGTATTTGTCATTCATGATAAACAACCACGAAAAGTGGTTTATACTTATAATCAAGTTAGAAATTACCAATCTAAAGGCAAAAGGAATAACATTAACCAATTAAAACAATAAAATTCTTCTTCTAAGAAGTGTAATTACAAGATGAAAGTAATTGTCAAAGCCAAAAGTAATAAGTAAAGGCTATAAAACTAGCATATAACCATAATGCTTTTACAATTCTTATAACTTATCTAGCATACAGAATAACTATTTTAAACTCTTAAATTCATGCTTAGATCTTATCTAAAGTATATACTAGAATNAAAAAATGCTTAAATATTAAGTTTTCTTTATATTGAATATCTATAACTTCTAATTACTAGAAGTAATATTATTAATATCATTTAAAGAGTATAATTATAATTATTAACAAAGTAAACACTGATTTAGTAATTATTATATGTTTAGTTATAATCTTTTACNTTTTTATTTATTAACAATTCAAGGTAAAACTCAAGTAACAAAGCTTTAATCTAGTATATTTGATGAATTTTACTAATAACTTAGTTTATATTTTTTACATTTATCTAAAAGCACTTGTATTATATTAATAATACTTTGATATATTACTTATAAATTATACATATAAAACTAATCGATTTTGTATATTATTACTTAATATATATGCTATAACAAATAATAATAAAGTAATACAATTTAAGTTAGCATTTTTTTCAAAGAAAACAGAGAAATCATATAACTAAGTTTTAAATTAACTTTAGAAAATAATAAAATAGTATAATATTACTAAGCTACTCTTTATAATAACTGACAGAGAATTAACTTTAATAAAAATTATTAATATATATTTCTTTAAATTTAATCATTTCCTTTATTAATAGTATATTAATATAAATATATTAGTAAAAACAAAGTAATTCTTTTTATTACTAATAAAAGAAAATGGTATTTATTAAAGATACTTTAAATTTTAAGAGTTTTTAAAACTTTAGAGAATCCTTTTAAATTTTAACTCTTTTAAAGCTTATACATTAAATCTTATTAAACTTTAAGTATATTCAAATGTAATAATCAAATATATAAAGAATGCATAGTTAATGTTAAAAGTTAAGTAATACTAGTACATTAGCTTGGAGGGGTCTTAATTATAATAGGTTATGTAAATGTATTATGTATATATACAAGAGTAAAAGAGAAAGTAAAAGGTAAAAGTTAGTTTGTGTTAGAGCCCGGATTGCAGAGCCTAGGAAGTGTATGTGGTGTACTAGGCATGTGAACAGAGTATTAAGATAAGGGCTCACTTTAAGAGTATACAAGACCTGATATATATAAGGGTAACCTAAGTTGTTATTATGATTTAGATTCTTCAGGAATTAGTTTAGAGAATAGAATAAGCTTAATTGTTAATGTTATTGCCTTTTTGATTATAATTCATTATCTTCACCCTAGACTTAGTCTATAACATTCTAATTTCTCTTATTTAAGTGATAGTCCATTACAATTAGAGGATGCTAATAAGTCAGTTAAGTTGTTTAACAGTACTCTTTAAGACTACTGAAGAGTAGAGAACAATAAAGAAGGTTAGTGTTAGGCTTAGTTAGAACAAAGGTACTATAACAATAATAAGCCTAAGAACTATATATACAGAAGTTATATCCATACTATTAAGTGATTTAGTTGAAGAATTGATTGAAGAAGAGTAGTAAACAAGGGAATTGAAGATTCTTAAAGATAATCTACTGCCTCTTCAGAACAAGCTGCTTGAGTAGTAAATGCATTACATTAAGGCTCTTTAACAGGAAAACATTAAACTAAAGTATATAAGTGAACAAAAGGATAAAGTGTAAAGATAAATAAAAGAGCTAAACTTAAAGATTAAGATGTTATAATAAAGAAAANGAAAGATTACTCTAATATAATAATATATTTATAAGGATATTGATTCTACTATAAAGAAGCTTCTTAGTAAAGATGTAAATCTTATTACAAGAAGGTTCTTTAGTAAGGAATATATTATAAAGGTAATATACTAATGAAGTATTATTAAAACTACTATTATAATAACTTATAATTTAAAATGTAAAGTACAAGTATACACTTTTATTAAAGTAGTTTATAAAGAAAACAATAAAGGAGTATAATAACTTCATATATAAATGTGAATTTGAATTTGCTGAATTTCTAGAGTTATATAAGAAGGATAATACTAAGATCTTTTATGTTATGTTGTATTTTGACAATATCTTGAAGGTAAAATAATAATAAGTATAAAAAGGCAAAATTAATAAGTATTATTATATNAAAAAGGATTTAAAAAAGATCTTATTATCTTCATTAAAAGATGAAGATAATAAAAGGATCAAGGTTCAAGATTAGTATAATCAGGCTTAACAATGATTAAGTTAGTTAATCTAATCTTTTATAAAGTATTTTAACAACCTCAAAGTATAACTCTTTAACATAAGTAATAAAAAGAGATAAGATATGTTATTAGTAAAAATAACATCTGAGTTAAAGGTAAAAATTATGAATTATAATGTTTTATTAACAATATATAATAAAATAATTATACTAGCAAAGTACTTATAACTTAATAAGGCAAATTAAGGACAAAAGATCAAATATGATGATATTACTGTAAACTCTTAAAAACCTTAATATAATAAGTTAAAGGAGAAATAATAAAGTAAGTTATTTAAGTAAAACTTGAATATCTTATATCAAGACTAAACAAAATCAATATATATAATGTTATTAACTAGTATTAATATTATAAAGCTTAAAAACTTTAATAAAGTTAAATGTTATAATTATAAGAAGTTAAAGCATTATGCTAAAGATTATTATAATGTTTATAATAGTAAAATCTAGTATTATAACTATGGTTAACTAGGTTATACCTTATTAAACTACTTTAATAACTAGAATTAAAACTTCAACTAACCTTTTAATAAAAATATACTTATAATAAACTAAGGAAATGTTAACATCTAAAGAAGCTTATAACCTTAGCCTTGTTAGAAAATAGAAGGAAAAGGCTTTTTATAGTATTTTGATAAATATTTAAGATTCTCTTTGTTCTTGTATCTTTAAAAGAAGTAATAATGAAGGTGGATAATAAGGTTTGCTGTATTATGGAGAAATCAAGATGATTGTATATAGTAATCCTTTTTGAGGTTTAAGATAAACAAAGAAGATAGAGAATAAAGTAAACTTTGATTAATAGTAAAACAAAGCAAAATGTAATCTCCTTAACTTTAGTATAAGAGTATAAATAGAGTAATAATGATAAGAAGAAGTTAAAACTTTGAATAGTTAATAGAATAAATATTTATGTTTATAAATCTTATATTATACTAATTAAGGTTGAAGATACAGATAAGAAAGCTTGTATTCTAAAGTATTAGTTTATATTAACTGTTATTAATAAATATGCTATTATCCTAGGATATTCATAACTTGATAGTATAAACTTGGATATATGATAGTAGAAGAAGGAATAAAGATATTGCCTTAAGACTAAGAATTATACCATTTACTTTACAAGGTAGTTTGTGAAGTTATTGNAAAAAAGAGAAAGATACTCCTTTATTCAAAGCCTTCTTTGAACATATATTAGATCATGTATATATTAGAACAATGCAAATTAACAACTTGTTAGACTTTAAATAATAATAAGTTAATATAGTCTTAAAATAGTATTAAGACTTTACAGATATGTTTGACAAGAAGAAGGTAATTAAGGTGTTTAGAATTAATAACTTATACTATACTATCAAGTTTATTAATGATATAATGTTGTTATGGAAACTTGTTTATTCATTAGTAGAAAAGGAAATAAAGATGTTGAAGGAGTATATTTATGATTTGTTAGAGAAAAGGTGGATTTGGTAATTTACTAGTTTAGTAAGCATACTAGTATTATTTGTCCTTAAGAAGAATAATAAGCTTTGACTTTGTATTAATTATAAAAGTCTTAATAAGGTTATTATTAAAGATTAAACACTTTTATTATTAATTTCAGAAACTTTAGACTAGTTAGGAAAAGTAGTAATATATACTAAGCTGGATTTAAAGGATGTTTATTATTAAATTTGGATTTAAGAAGGTGATGAGTAGAAAACAGTTTTCTGTACATAATATAACTATTATGAATATTATGTCATGCTATTTAAGTTATACAATGTATTAACAATGTTCTAGTAGTATATCAATGAAGTGTTGACTAAATTAATAGACATCATTTGTATGATTTATCTAAATGACATCTTAATCTTCTTTAAAACTGAAGAGGAGTATGTAAAGTATATTTGACAAGTACTTAAGTACTTAAAGTAGTATTGTTTATATATGAATATATCTAAGTATGATTTTTACATTAGAGAAGTAGAGTTTTTAAGGTATATTATATTTCTTGACAGTATGTTGATGGAGGAGAGTTAGATTATTACTATTTAAGACTAGCTAATCCTTATCTCTTTTAAAGATATCTAGATTTTTCTAGGATTTACTAATTTTTACAAAAGGTTTATTAAACATTATTTAAAAATAATAACTTTTTTATCAAATCTTTTAAAGGGAATGGAAAAGGGGTGAAAAGTTAGTATATTCGAACTTGGAAAGCTGGTATTATAAGTGTTCAACAAGTTTAAAGAGGCTTTTATTACAATATTTATTCTTATGCATTATATCTTAAGATTACTTATAATGTTAGAGATAGATGTATCTGGATTTGCTATAAGTATTATTTTATCCTAGTTAATCATTGAAGAGGACTAGTTAAACTAGTATTCTATTGCCTTTTACTTGAAGAAGTTGAATTTTATATAATAAGTATATAATACTCTTGATTAAGAGATGCTCATTATAATACAAGTATTAAAGTAATAGAAGTATTACTTAGCTTATACTTTATTAACAATAGTCATCAAGACAGATTATGATAATCTCAGATGTTTTATAAACAAGGAGAAACTAAATAAAAGGTAAGTATATTAAATTCAGAAGTTAACTAAATATAACTTTAAGATAAAGTATAAAACAAGTAAGACTAACCTTATTAATAGTTTATCAAGATAATTAGATTACAAATTTAAGTTTAATGAAATTATAAGAGATTTGATGTTAATGTTAAGAAAGAAGATATAGAATATATTTTATATTAAAGTTAAGAAGATATCTTAATAGAAAATTAAGATATTAGCTGATGATGTTATAAAGAGAAGAAATGCTTAAAGAGGTAATACTTAAAGGAGTAGTTTCTAGACTAAGTACTTTAAGCTTAGTCATTAGTTAAGGCTTGTATATGTACAAGTAGTTATAGATTTAATAAGACATTGTTATAAGGTTATAATGAGTAACATAGCTTATGAGCTTAAGCTTATTGTTAAGATTAATAGTTATAAACACCTTATCTTATGAATATATACTTATTTGATAAGTATGTTTAAAATAGTAAATAGTTCTTTTATTAAGTTGATAATTAACCTGATATATAACTTGTAATAGAAGGATACCTTTGTTTAAGGATAGTATTAGTAGTTAATTCAAAGGAAAAGAATTGCTAGAGTTATTAAGAAGAGACCTTGATACTATAAGAGTAATAATTCTTAAGGTAAGTTAACTCTTGAGAATAAAGGCTTTGTATAAAGGTATAAGAAGTAAAGCTTTAAGAGAACTTATACTAAGATAGTATAATTAAAGTAAGATTATAAGGAAAAGCTTGTGATTATGAAATATAATGATTAAGACATTGAAGAAGAAATTACTAATATGAATAAGAGATTGAGTAAAGTTGAAAAGTTATAATATAACAGAAGAAATTATAAAGAAGAATTTATAACTTTAAAGTATAATGACTAGAATATTAAAGGAGAAACCTTAGATTTGTATNAAAAAGCTAAAAGTAGTTGAAGAGTAATTGTAAAGAATAGATTGTATAAGTCTCTTCTGATACTAAGGCAAAATATATATCTTAGACAATAATATAATAAAGATAGAGATATTGACTACAAATCATAATAACCTTATAACAAGGCATTTTAGAATCTTAAAAACATTAAAATTAATTTAATAAAAGTATTTTTGGCTAAGCTTAAGAAGAGATATAAAGTATTAAGTATATACTTGTACTATTTGTCAGAGAATGAAGATAAGGTAATATATATTATATAGAATATTAACATTATTGCCTTATTCAGAATAATTATAAACAAAGATTTCGATAGACTTTATTATAGATTTACCTTTAAGTAAATAAAGTAATATAATATACAATTTATATTTAATTATTATTAATAAGTATATATAAATAGTATGATATATTCTTTGTAAGAAGACAATTATAATATTAGAATTAACAGAGTTATTTTTACAGTATATTGTCAAAGATTTTAATACTTTAAAGGGTATAGTCTTAGACTAAGGACTTTAATTTACTAACAAGTTCTAAGCCTTCTTATGTTTTTACTTACAAGTGTGAAAACATTTATTGACAATGTTTTATCCTCAAAGTAATAGACAGACAAAAGTTTAGAATCAAACATTAGAACATTATTTACAAGTGTTTTGTTTATACAAGTAAGATAACTGAGTATTAAAGTTAGCTTTTGTAGAATTTACATATAATAATAATGTTTATAGTATTATTAACATAATTTCCTTCTGTAATATATATGGTTATGACCTTGAGATCTAGGTCAACGTTAAGGATAACATTATAAAGGGAAGAGTAATTATTGTACAAGAAAGGATAGAAATATTGTAAAAAAGAAAGAGAAGTGATGATAAAGTAATAATAAGAAGTTACAAAAGTACAGAAGAAGTATTATAACAAAAAACAAAAGTTAATAACATTTAAGATAAGTGATTTTGTAATGATATTTATAAAGAATCTGTAATAACAAAGATTTAACAAGAAGTTGTTAGATTGATATTTAAGACTATTAAAAGTAGTTTAGGTTATGAGTAATAGCCTTATGTATAAACTGAAGTTACCCCTTAAAATAAGAGTGTACTTGGTCTTTTATGTATTCTTCCTTGAATTATATTATTATAAATTTAGTATAATGTTAGAATTCTTAGAAGAAGAGGCTGTTGATAGTGAAAATGAGTAAGAGGTTGAAGTTATTCTAAATCATGAAGTTAAGAAGAATAGAACTTAGTAATACCTTGTAAAGTGGAAAGGATTCTTATTAGTAGAAGATATTTAAGAGTTGTTGAAGTACTTATGAAATATTATAAAGAAGCTTGAAGAGTATNAAAAAACAATATAAACAACTATTCATAGNAAAAAGTAACCTCTTTAAAATCAACATAATNAAAAAGTTATAAAGAAAAGGAGTAAGAAGTAAAAAAGGTTGAATTAAGATTAAAGTACTTAAAGGCAAAGAGTTATTTACTTAGTAGTAATGCTTATAAATACTCTTGTACTTATACTTCCTCTTCTTCAATAAAGGGTTATTACCCTCTTCATTACCTTTATTATTATTACTATTATTTTCATTGTTATTATTATTATTATTAATAAGGTTACTAAGCTAAATAGAAGAAGTTGTAAACTTGTTATCTTCAAACTAGAGATGATATTCTGAAGAGGCAAGAAGAAGACTAAGTACAAGGTTAACAAGGAGTATTATATTAAGGATTAAGATTAGGATAAGTATTATCAACTTAGAACACTTGTTAATAAAGTAAGTAAGGTAATGACAAGGAGTAATAAGGATATTACTCCCTTATACTCTTAAGAGATAAGAGTAAGTAAGATAATAAACTNAAAGGATAAGAGAATTATTGTCATTATTATTATTTAACNTTTTTTGACTTGTTTGACTTAATATCCTTTGAAGAGGATATATCTTTGTTAAAGGATATATTGTTGTTAGAGAAATTTACTTGTAAAACATTAGTAATACATTAGTTAAAAGGNAAAAGAAGAAAAAATACTTATTATCTTCTGAATAATGTTATTTAAAACTTTAAAGTAGTTATTAATACTCTTTAAAATCTTATCAATTATACTTAGTCTATTATTATTTATCTTTTCCTTCTTGATTTCCTAGTGAAATATATTCTTAATATATTTAGTATATTTATATTATACTATTTAAAGAGTAATAATAATTATAACATTACTTATTATTACTTGGTTAATAAGCTAGAATAGTTTATTTATATGATAATAATACTCCTTAAGAACTTTTCTATACNTTTTTGTACTTGTAAGTGTATTCTTTGTATTTGTTATTAGTTTATAAAGTAAGACATTTAAGGTTAAGTTAAGTAAATAAAGACTTGTTATATTATAAGTAATAAGGACATATAAGTTTTTCATGTTTTTTAATTATAATAAGTTAATTATATATTAGTTGAAAAGTTAACAAAGGTGAACAAGGGAAACTTACTTGAAAGTTAGGAGATTTAACAAGAAAGATTATAAAAGTTAGTTGAAGAGCTCTTAATATATCAAAGGAAAGAAGGATAAAAAGGAGAAAAGTAAAGTACTTATATAATTATAATTAAAAGTAAAGAATAGTAGATGATAAGACAAGTATTTGTACAATACTACTCAAAGCTTAACTTTAAGCTTTAAAGAATTAAAGAAGGGGAAAACTTACCTTGTAAAGGTAATAGATAAGGTAATGAAGAAAGAAAGAGAAGAGAAAAGGAGTAATAAAGGGGGTTTATATAAACTTCTAGAAATACTAGTAATTATATATTACACTTTGNTTTATTTAAGAACTCTAGAATATTTATTGATCTTTATTTAATTTTACAATAATCTGGGAATTACTTTATAAAGATTATTATGTTAAGAAAATGCTTGTGTTTAATCATAATCAAAAAGCTTAATACTAGGAATAACTTTATGTTTGTTATGTTTAAGTGTTTTATGTTTACTTTATTTGACTTTGTATTATTAATAACAAAGGAAAATAAGTAAAGTACTAAATCTTTACTTAAGACTTATACTTTTTTAAAAGGACTAAAAGAGTTAATAGTTAAAAGGTATAAGAGAAATGGTAAAGTTATATTTGTATACATATATGAAGTTTGTTATTAGTATAAGAGACTTGTACACTATAACATTAAAAGGATACTAAAGAGGTATATTAACTCAGAGATATCATGACATTAAGCTATTAAACAAAGATACTATTTTAAGATCTTCACATTTGAAAGAAGTATAAAATTCAAGAATAATCTTTGTATTTGTAGACTTTAAGAAAGGTGTTAGAGGATGCCAGGGGCTTGTAACTCTTGAGGACAAGAGCCTTAAGAAGAGGGGATAATGTTAAAGCCTAGATTACAAAGCCTAAGAAGTATATGTAATATATTAGGTATATGAACAGAGTATTAAGATAAAGGCTTATTTTAAGAGTATACAAGACTTGATATATATAAGGGTAACCTAAGTTGTTATTATGATTTGGATTCTTTAAGAATTAGTTTAGAGAATAAAACAAGTTTAATTGTTAATGTTATTACCTCTTTGATTGTGATTTACTGTTTTTACCCTAGACTTAGTCTATAATAGTTTATATAAAAGTAAATACTTATTATAACTTACTTATTACTTAACTTATAATTTATTGTTTATTACTTATCTTAAGTTTATAATATCTTAACTCTTCTTCAAAAAAAGTAATTTATTATAGTTAAGAATAGTAAATAACATTAAGTATACAATAAATATTTTAATAAACAAAATGTTAAAAGAAAGAATATAAAAGAAAGTTATTATATAAAAAAGGATAATAATATTAGTACTTTAAATTNAAAAAAGTTATAAAGACAACTTAGACTATAAAAGCTCTTNAAAAGAAAAGAATAATTATATTACTTATAAAAATTAAAGTAAGAAAACAAAGAATTAGAAAAATAATACTAGGCTAAAGACAAAGTAAATGTAAAACTAGAGAACAAGATACAAGAAGTGTTAGTATAATAAGAATAATTATAATGATACTTAGAATAAAGCTTATAATTTAAAAGTTTAAAAGATATAACAAAAATACTTTAAAATACATTAACATATTCACTTTAACAGAGTACTAGTATAATAATACTTAAATTATACTTGACTACTTATTTATATATTAACAAGTTAAAATATTTTTTACTCTTAAAGTTATTTAAAGGAAAATCTTTAAAAAAGTATTAAAATTTTATATATGATTATAAGCTAATATTCTACTTTTATCAAGATAACTACAATATAAACACAAATAAAATAATGTATAAAATATTATACTTAAAAGGAATTTTAAGAGTAAAATAAATTGAAAAAGAAAAGACATTAAGACTTAATATAATTACTTAAAATAGTTTTAAGAAAGTGTTATTTATATTTTTAAGAGATAAGAATAACAAGCAAATAAAAGTGATTACAGAATATAACAAAGTTATAATAAGAATAAGATAAAGTATTAAAACATTTACTTAATAATTGAACACTTTAGAAAAATAAATACTTGTTATAACAAATATATACTAGAAAAACAACCTTTTCACAAAGCTTATACTTTTATTTTAAAAATCGATTATAAAATATAATAATATATTAACTATTTAAAAAAACTTTATTATACTAATTAACAAGTTTTAAGATATAAATACAAGTTAAAAGGAAAATATAAAATAACTGAATACTTAGAATATTAAATACAAATAAAGTAAAGAGTAATGTNAAAAGTAACTTACCTTAAGTAAAGATATACTTCTTAATTTAAGAAAAGAATTATAATAACAAAGAATATTNAAAAAGCTTTTTTAACAAGAGTAAATATAATACTAATACAAACTTAGTAATTATTCAATTATTATAAATGTAAGAAATTAGAATACATTATTAAAAATTATTTAACAATTCTTGAAATTGTATATTATACTTATAAGAAATTAAAACATATAATACTATAATATCTTNAAAAAAAAACMAAAGAAAGAATAACATCTTAAAGTTAAAAAAAACAACTTAATCTAAAAGATATAATAACTTTTATCTTTACAAACAAGATATTAAAGAAGTTTTATACAATAATAAAACAAGATAAACAATTAAACATAATTATCTTATTTAAAATCTAAGACAAAACCAATAAGTNAAAAAACAGAATAAACTTTAATTAATAATAATGCAAAAATAAATAGAATATTACTATACTTATTGAAAAATGTAACTAGTAAAATNAATAATAAAGTACTTATAAAACTTTGTACAATAAATAAAACTTATATAAAAGTTTATAATTTATACTAAGTAAATATAAAAGTAATAAATACTAAAAGAAAAACTAAGAATATAGTATATTAATTTCTAATAACTTTAACATTTATACATTTAATTATACTAAGATACTTATAGTTTATTATTATAAACTTAAATATAAAATAAGCAAAAAACACTTAAAAGTATTACTTTATAGTCGAAAAATATAAAGTTTTAAGTTTAAAAGAATTTACAAAGATTTTCAAAGAAGAAAAGACAATTTTATTATTTGGAGTATTCTTCTAAAAGACTTGAACTTAACTCTATTTTTAACTTTTACAAGTAGAGGATAAAACAAGAACAAGTTAAAGTAATATTATTTTTAAAAGATACTATAAATATAAAGACATTTTTAATAATAAGAAAATTAGAAAACTATTTAAAAGAAAAGAATTACAGTATTTGATTAATCTAGTAGAAAATACTACTTTATTATAATAATCTATTTACTTATTAACAGAAAAGGAAATAGAAGTTTTGTAAAATTACATTTATAATACTTTAAAGAAGGAGTAAATCTAATATTCATTTAACTTTGTAAAAACCTTAATTCTATTTATACTCAAGAAGAATAAAGAACTCTGATTATATGTTAACTATTAAAAACTAAATAAAATTATAATAAAAAACAAGATATTACTACCTTTAATTAGTAAAACTCTTAACTTATTAAGAAAAGTAATAATTTTCACAAAATTAAACTTAAAAGACATATATTATCAAATTAGAGTTCAAGAAAAAAACAAGTAAAAGATTACTTTCTGCATATATTATAATTATTATAAATATTATATTATACTTTTTAGACTATACAACACATTTACAACATTCTAACAATATATTAATAAAATACTAACCAAGTTTATAAATGTTATTTATATAATATACTTAGACAATATCTTAATTTTCTCTTAAAATGAAGAAGATTATAAATAATGTTGAATTAAGCATAGCAAGAGGTTGTGTAATCAGGGTTACTCAAATATATTATACTGTTGTAGTAATTACATACGTATACAAGTAAAGAGAGTTAACTAATGGGACTACCTAAAATGGAAGTCACGTGTAATAAGAAAGTAGTGCCTGAGGTGGCACATAGGATATCACAACAAATAATATATATAATAAATCTTTAACAAGTTATACAAATACTAACTATTTGCAAACTTGTTCAAATGTGAATTTTACATAAAAACAATTGAATTCTTAAAATATATTATTAGTCTAAACAAGATCTTAATAAAATAAAGTTAAGTAGAAACTGTTAAAGAATAGCTTATACTTAAATTATATAAGAATATCCAAATATTTTTAGGATTTACTAATTTTTATAAAAGATTTATTAAAAACTATTTGAAAATTATAGTAAATCTTATAAACTTACTCAAAAAAAATAAAAAAAAATNAAAAAAGATAAAAGCTTTTAAATTCTCAAAGACAATACAAAGAATATTCGAACAACTTAAAATAACTTTTCTATTAACATTAATTTTAGCATATTATATACTAGAATTACTAATTATACTTAAAACAAATATATTCAAATTTATAATAAGAGAAATGTTATCTTAACTTATAATTAGTCTTATAAAAGTAGTATAATATCTTATAACCTTTTACTTAAAGAAATTAAATTTAACTTAACATGCTTATAAAATATATAATTAAGAATTATTAGTTATTATTTTAACTTTTAATTAGTAAAAGTACTATTTAGTATATACTTTAATATTAATTGTCATCAAGACAAATTATAATAATTTAAAGAAGTTCATGAATAAAGAGAAACTGAATAGTAGACAAATATATTAAATTTAAAAACTAGTAAAATTTGATTTTAAGATTAAGCATAAACTAAAGAAAAGCAATTTTACAAATAGTTTATCAAAATGTTTAAACTACAAATTACAATTAAACGAAATGATAAAAAACTTAATATTTACTTTAAAAGAAAAGTTATAATATGTTTTTAGTTTACACATGGAAAATACAATTAAATAATACAAAGATGTTTTAATTAATAAGATATTAAATTTAGAAAAATCTTTAAAAGGTAAGAATTCTAAGTTTGGCTAATTATTAAAGCTTATACAGTTATGAACAATTCTGGATTAAGCAAAATGCTTAAAGGCTATAAGCATATATAGACTGGCCGATCGGTCCAGACCGGACCAGACCGTGGGTTTTGTGGGGACCGTTTCGAGACTGTGGTCTGTACAGTCCAGACTGTACAGACCACGGTCTGAAGCCAAAATTTTGAGACCAGACCGTATGGTCTACGGTCTGAAGCTAAAATTTTAAGACCAGACCGTGAGACTACGGTCTGGTCCGACAACAAATGTAAGGACCGAATATTAGTGTCAGACCGTACGGTCTGGTCTCCACAGTCTGGTCCAGCCAGACTATACGGTCTGACGTTAATATTTCTTAATCAGGTAAAGCTTATTTCTAATTTAGGTTATACAAGCAAAGCTTGTTGCTCGCTACGCTTACAAGGCGAGTGCATGGCGGACTCCGTTGGCCACGTGATATAGCTTATATAATCCACCCCCTTATTTGCTTTCAACTACAACTCCCTTTGAACGGTTATGAATAGAACTGTAACAATGGAATCAACTGTAAAGGATTGTAACAACAACGCTTTCATGCTTTGTTAGAAGAGTTTTCAAAGGTATTACTTGTAAGAACAATAAGAATTTAATTATTGTGAATAGTATAACAATGCAAATCATGAATGTAGTGAGAGATTTCCTTATTTACAGACTGTACATGAATAACAATAATGGAAATGGCTTCTATTGACTGTAGAAATATATATTTCAACCTTTTACAACAACTTGTTACTTTCTCCTCTTATCAATTACAATTAGTACTACTGCTACTACTATTATTACTTATACTATCAACATGAGCAATTTAATCATTGTCTTAAGTATTACTACTAAGCGTACAGCTACTATACAAACGTTGGCAATGATGTTAATCGTTTGAGCTGCCTTGCTCCGTTAAGGTAAGCAGATGACCCTTGGCCGTACTCAAAATGATGAAGCTATTATTGATCAAATGCGTAGCACGGTGATGGATGGCCTTACGGCCTGTAGGCATTGCTAGTCTTGCAGTGGACCGTTCTAACTATGCGTGGTGGTCGATGGCTTGTTCGGTAGCAGTTGCTGTAATTGCTATTATAACTCTTCGGGTACTTGGTGTAGCATTCGACAATGTAAGTAGTTGATTCAACGTCATTACGGTTTGTAGTTAACCATACGTAGTGCAAACGAACGTTCAAGCGGCTCAAACCACTCAAAATGTCTTAACCCCCTTTATTCTTGGAATGGCCTTGGTTAACAACTTTGGTAGCTCCTTGGCCTACCCTGCGCCTGCTCCTGCTCGTGCTCCTCGCCTTGGTAGCCCTCGTCATGTTGCTCCGGTCCTCATTAAGCCTGTTGGCTCTTTTGGAGCTGGTGGTGCTGGTAAGTAACTCTATTCTCGGATCATACAGTCCGTAGTTAACAGATTATCAGTAGCTCCTGCTTTTGCTCTTGCCCCTGGTCTTGTTCTTACTCCTGGTCCTGTTGTTATGCTGGCCGCTGCTGCCCTTGCTGCTATGCTATTACAGGCTGCAAAACTCAATAATGCCGTTGGCTCCTTCCAGGGCATGGTTTCAAAGGCCTTTATACTCTTCTGTAAGGAGTATTATGCTCAGCAAGCATGTTTATAGATGGAATTAGCTGTACTAGCTGTAGCCTCGGATGAGGAGGAATGAAAATCCTATAAAAGGTCTTGATTGTTAGTTTAATCAAGTGTATAATAAAGGAATAATCACTTACTTTTCTTTTCTTTTACATTTGTAAACAGCCTTAGTATATTGGAAGTGTATATATTGTTAAGTGTAAAGTCAAGTGTTAATATCTTTTAAAACCTCTGGATATACTATGTTATCAGTTGTAATAATCCTTACAAGTAAGAGTATAAATAACCCCTTAACAGAAGTGGTTTGAGAAACCATTATATAAAACTGACCATGTGCAAAGACAGGAACTTGTAAATCGAGGCCAACCTTATCAAATGACTAGCCTTGTAACTTGTTTACAGTCATAATAAAGTATAGTCAAAAAGGGAATTGCTTGTGAGAAAGTGTAAAAGGTAACTTATTCTTATTTAATGATAACTTAATTTGAGGAATTGTATAGATTTGGCTATTCTACTCATCTCTTAGTAGTTGTCTTTTGACTGTATAATTGTGTAAAGCTATGATTACCATGTATGTGTTATTGTACAGACTTTCTAACAGGTAAAGATTATGAATTAGTATTATCAGTGTTCTAATCTTGAGTATAAGCTTAGATGAAGGTAAACTCGTTAGTTTTATAGCTTGTAATACTTCTATGGTGTAAATATACTAATCATCTTGCTGCTCATTAACATCAGTTGAATCTACGGACAAATAAGTATGCTTAAAGCTAGGGAAATAGGCTATGATAGTTTTATTTAGCATTTTTACAGTCTGATTAAAGGTTGTAAGTAATGCTTTACTATGAAAAGCTATGTAATCCTTAGATGTAGTTTGAAGTAAAGACAAAGGATATACATTGTCAATTAACACTTCCAAGTCTATAAGTGTAAAAACAGTTGAAGGAATCAAAACAAGGTTATAGAGAGTTGTATTGTAAGGTAAAGAGTTAATCTACTGAACAAAATCTACCTCTTTGTCTTCTGATTGTATATACATATTAATCGTCGGGCCTCAGGCACGCGCATTGCCTGACTTTAGTCGTATTCGCTCCTAGTCGGTGGAAGCGAATGTGGTCGCAAAGCGAATGTGGTCGCCTATTTTTTTTCCATGGGAAACCTACACAAATTGAATACCCCTCTGCATATTCTTACTGTTCAAAATATATTCCATTCCTACAGCAATATGCTTACGCCTACTAAAGAGCATGTTCATAAGGCAAAAGATTAGCTTACTGAGAACCCTACTGAGAGCTAATCTGTAACTGCTAAGTTATTCAAAATCAATAAATTAACTTTGAATATAACTATTCAACAAAGTAATTAACCTCCAACTAGAGGTCAAAACAAAATCCTGACAATTAGTCAAGAATAAACTGTATATACCTTTATCAAGTCATACCTTTAGCATAATCAACTTCTTACCAAGGAGATTATATTTACAATTATTAACTACCTTTAAAAACAAGCTAATTAATCTTTACCTTCTTAGTCTTAGTTTTGCAAGTAATGGAAAAGTCAACCTTTACTCTATAAAATTAAGATTAAACCTATTACTCAAAAACATATTATTACTCAAGATCTGAAAGAAGTTAATGATTAATTTAATTATTATATAATAACTCTTAAAAAATATAATATTCATAAGTATAATTTATATAATTTTGACAAATTAGGATTTCATATTAATTATCTTAAAAGTGTAAAGGTATTAATTTCAATTAAATTAATTAAAGTAAGGATTTATTTATTATTATAATTATTATTATAATTCAAGGTTAACATTATATTAACTTTATTCTTTAAGCCTTGAAAATCATCAATCTGTAATTATAATTAAGATTATTTATACTAATAGAATTGCTTTTATACTATTTATAACTATTGTTTAAAGTAAATATTATATAATATTATAGTATAAGAATTAATTAAAGCATTCAAAAGTAGTTTATTTATCAGAGAATAACTATACAATTAATAATATTAGTTTATGATTCTTAAAGTACTTTATTCAATATATAAATACAAGCCTTAATCAGTTATATAAGTTATTATTAATAAACAATCAAACTAATCATATGAATCCTGATTTCACCTTATTAACTTATAAAAATAATATAATACTATTTATATTTCCTGCTTATTTAACATATTGTATTCAACCTCTTGATGTAAAAGTATTTCAATTATACAAGCATTAATATAATAAAGTTATACAAAGTATTATTAAATTATTTGATTTCAAATATACTATGACTTCTTTTTTTTCATGATCTATTAAGAATTTATAAGTAAACCTTTAAGAAAGTTATTATTCAGAATGCTTTTAAAAAGGCTAATATATAGCCTATTAACAAGGAGATAACCTTTACCCTTATAAAGAAATATATTAAAGATAAGCTTAAAACAATAGTTAAAGAACTTAAATTACTTATACTAAGAACTCTTATAATTATTCAACAAGTTTAATATTAACTTGGAAAGTTAAAACTAAAGATTATAGATTTGTTAAGTTCTTCATCTTAATATAAGTTTAATTTCTTTACTTATAATTCTGAATTAATATTAAATGAAAGTAAGCTTACTAAGCTTGAACATAATATAGCATATTAACAGATATAGGATTTCATAATNAAAAAAGCTATTTAATAAGAAAAAGCTTCAAAAAGAAGAAGAATTAACATAAGAACAAGTATAAGTTATAAAACAAGAGAAAGATTATAAAGAGGTATAAAAAGTAGTTAATAAGGAAATTAGAATGTTATGTTAAATAACTAATAAGAAGAGAAAAAATCAAAAGGTTACATAAGTAATATAATATAAGAAAAAAAGCATTTNAAAAAGAAAGCAATTAAATAGCTTCTTCATAATATAATAAGTATTCTTAAGCTGTATAAGGAGTATACTCCACTACCCTTTATAAAGCTTAACAAGGAGTTAATTGATTAGAAACCTTCAGTTACACCTACAACTGATTTAGCAGATATTCCATATTATAAACCACCTCAAACTCCTGTTCAACAACTAATCAGAATAAGCTTTGCAAGGCCTAAGCCACTGGAAGAGCTAGAGCAGGAGCAGGAGCAGGAGCAGGAGTAAGAGCAGGAAGGAAGGGCAAGTGATGCCTTAATGGAGAGTTATATACACCTAGATTTGGAAGGAGAAATTGGTTACAGTTCGAGCAATTTCAGTGATTCAGGGGATTCATCAGATTCAGAGGAACTGGATAAGAGTGGATATGTCAAGTTATGGTAATTAGTATTCAATTTGTGTGGGTTTCCCATAGAAAAAAAAATAGGCGACCACATTCGCTTTGCGACCACATTCGCTTTGCGACCACATTCGCTTCCACCGACTAAGAGCGAATGCGACTAAAGTCGGGCAATGCGCATGCCTGAGGCCCGACGATTAGTTCTTAAACATAACTTTTGTAATCATGGTTATATAAAAGAACATTGTAAATAAGCATATACAATATCTACTTGAGTGTTAACTACTACCACAGGCAGAATCTGTGCAAAATCCTTGCTGAGGATGATGGGGATTCTTCTGAACAAGAGATCTTGATCTTCAATGGACTGTAAATCATAGAACAATTAGTAAACTACCTTAAAACAATACTTATGTTGTATGAGGACTTCATCCTATATGATCAAGTCAACAGTATAAAGCTGAGTTGCTAGCTTACTAGTTTTGGATATTAAGTTAACAAAGCTCTTATTCAGCTTAATTGGTATTCGAAATTGAGAATAAGCTGTATGACTAGCTAGTAACAATAGTGTTACAATGTTAGTAGAAGTTACACAGAGCATGTTCTTGCTTAAACCACGAAAGTGATGGTATAAGGTTTTGTAGAGAAAGGTTTTACTACTCTTACCAGGCTTTTGTAAATAGAAATGAGCATATTATAGTTTGTTTTCAATAGTTATAATGATCATATCAAAACATTCATGTTGATCCTGATTTAGTTAAGCTTACATTTCCGAAGTTACAATTGTTTCTTCTACAAGGTTGAATGCTTGTACAGATTGATCATGAATGTTAGACTAATCGAAGGAAAAAGCTAGTAAACCAAAGTTAACAACTGTTAGTTGTATATCTTGTAACTTCTTATTAAGTACATATAGTCTGTAATCATACTCTGGATGTTATAACACTAGTAGGAAGCTTGTATGTTGAAGAGTTCCTAAGAAATGGTGTAAATCATCGCATAGGTGAATCTTGAATCGCTCTTATAAAGCTATAAGATTGTTAATTAACCTTGAACATAAGCTAATGAGGAATATAATCTGTAAATGACTGGCTGGATTGAATTCAATTGCTTCCTTAAAACACTGAATTTATTCTTGATCATTCTTAGCCAATCCTTGAGCTATATATACAGTGTAATATGTTGAGTGTTGAACGTTATCAACTATGTACAATTCTTCAAATGACTGTAAGCCCTGTACAGATGTAAGCAAAAGCCATAAATAAAACCTTTCCTTGTATGCTAGGCTATAGTAATATATTCGACTGATTGATATACCTTGTTTTTGGATTGTCCAACATTAATTCTAAGTATTCTATATGTAATACTCTGGAAACTCTTAATATAACTATTAACAACCGTTTGTATGCTTGGAATTGTACTTGAAGAAGGTTATGAGCTTAGAATTTTGTATCTTAAGCTAATTAGCAATTGCCTTTACTCTTATATTATCGTTAAAATGGACTATATGTTCTTCTTAAAGGTGTACAAGGAGATGTGTTACCGAAGGCTACTCTTGATATGTTTTATACTTCATAAGATGTGCAAATGCCTTTATAAGGCTTATATATCGAGCTTGAATGTACTGTTGAATCTTGTTCTGAGGATTGCTTACTGTAAGGGTAGAATGGTCGTAACCTTTGTAAACGTATTTGTGGATATACTTTACAACTTGTATTATACTACATATTTCAACGTTGATATGACAATTGAACTTTTGTAGCAAATACAAATTGTATAATACTACTTAACGATTATCGCTTATAATTGGTTGTCTAGATGCATTTAATTTGTGAACAAACCTTTGGTTATCATTCTTACGGTGATATTCTGGGTATTTATCTTCAGAAAGGACTGTAACGTCCGTAAACTGCTTTAGAAACCTCTTTGAGCATTGCAATGGTTCTGTTAGTGTTATACGCTTTATACAAGGCTTGTCAAGGTAATCTGAACTACATACATGATGGACTATGTTCAAGAGTACCAATTCATGTAGAATGCTATGGAGATCACGGGTTGGATCAGGAATCTTAGTGTAGATTACCTCGTTGATAACACTTGGTGAAAGCTTAACTGAATTGCGTGGTTTGTAAAAGAGGAAATAGATGTAAGGCAAGTTGCGTTTTTGATACTTGATCATAAACCTATGGCTATTGTATAGGCTTAACACATCATGTTTCAGGTCTTGAACTAATTTATGCTTTTTAGCTTTGAAAACATGAGCTACTAAATCAGGATAGTCTGTAACAGACTAGCCAGGCAGGAGATTATTCTGAATCTCTGGCCAATTTGGATTTGCTGTTATAGTAATGAAATAGGTTAGCTTGCCAAAGTAATGAACTAAAGCTATTATGTCCTGAAACAATTGTTGCATTTAGCGATCACTTCTAGCAAATGTAGAAGGAAGTATAATATAATGGCCTAGGTTTATAGCATTTACATCATTTGCGTGGAGAGTGTTATATATATATTAGTATAGATCAGCTTGTATTTGTGATTGATTATGACGATGTTAATCTAGCCTTGAAGTTTCAATTGTAACAAAAGCATTAACTATGTATTGTTGAAAGAGTTGTGCTTTGTAGAAAATGGAAGAGAATTGGTCTTTTCGAAGGTGTAAGTGATATTGATATCATTTTTGCAAAGTCAAACGATGACTTTGACGATTGCTTGTAAGCTGTATATTATAACCTCAACTGTAATCTTTGTATGGAAATAATAACATGTAATGCAATAGTATATACATTGGGTAAGTTACCAGAATTTTAGTCAAATTAGACTTCTTATTGTCTTTGTTATGGCTGGCTAAAACGATATCCTTAGATTTGTAAGCATTAGTTTTGTCTAGAATGATAGCTATAATCTTGTTGTTAGTGGGAAGGTTGATTTGTCCATGGTGATAAGAACTTTCTACTATTAATTCCATCTGAGGATTGAGAGTTAACTAGAACGTAGTTGGTTGAACAGTTATATGTTTTGCGGTTGTCATATATAAGTGAATAAAAGGATTATAGTCTGTAAGTATATTATGAAGTTCATGAAGTAAAACTCGATCTAGCATAGGTTGATGATCTAACTGTACATTTGTAGCATAATCAGAATCGTAAAAGAATAATTGTGCAAACGCAAGAACTGCTTGAGGATCTAGGTGTAAAGGCCCTTGTATATGATATAAATTACTGTGGATAGAGAAACAAGTCAAACCAAGCCTTAATTTGTTAGCTTGTTGATCTTGGTTATAATTAAGGGATGTAAACGTTAACACTGAATTGTATTGTTGTATACGGAGTAGGAATTCCTTTGATCTTGGATTGTTGCTTATAAAGAGGTTTTTAAGAAAAGTTAGCAGTTCCTTGAATAACTCTAATGTGGTATCTCTTTCTTTACAGTAATGTATAGAGCTTTCCTTTGGCTAATGGAATGTTGAACAGAATGTACAAACTTTAGTAAACGTTCTTATAAAGTGAGGAACATCAGGTTTAAAGGCAGATATGAAACCTAACGGTTGACGTCCTAGTCGACCTCTAACAACAGGTTAAGGTGGTTCAAAAACTGTAGGTGACGGTGATCTACGTTGTAGATATTCAAGAATTGTAGGTGACGGTGATTGACTACATAACAGTTGTTCAGGTGGAAGAGGAGGGGGAGGAGGAGGAGGAGGAGGAGGAGGAGGTGTACGGTTATGTAATAGTTGTTCAAGGGTTGGAAGTGATGGTGAACGGCTTTGCGGTGGTTGTGATAGAACTACCGGTAATTTTAGCTCAAGTGGCCTAGATGGTTGTACTGGTAAAGGTGAAGCTATTAAGTGGTCGAATCGACGTCGTTTATGTCCTTGAGCTGGTGGTTTCTCAGATTGTTGAGTTTAATGTGGAGTGTTAACGTCAAGCTCCTTGAGTATAGGTCGATTTCGTTGATATTCTTAAACATAGTTATATCAGCATTGTAAACTCAATCACTTACTAACCTTACAAATAGAACATGTTGTATAAAACCCAATTCCATTTGGCTGTCTTTTAAAGTATGTAGAGGAACGCCATTGGTTGTAAACTCTACATAGCTGTGTAGGAGAAGCTGACGGGTTAGGAGCTATAGTAAAGAAAGTTCGTAGGTAAGGAAGTAGTTCTATGGACTGTATAAGAAAAATCACTGAATAATAGTAAAAAGCACAACTGTAAAACCTTCAATGAATGATTGTACTAATCGTACAAGAACCATATGATTATAATGTTATAACATGCGTAATCTTTGTTTACAATGCACAGATATAATCTTACAGAGTAATCAAAAGGACATGATCAGAGGATATGATAAGTTAACTGAAAACCAATCAAATCGTTGGAATCGCGTTTTGAGAACCAATCGCAATCGACTTTTAGACACCATCTTACGTAAGAGATCCACAATGTTTTCTATACTATATAAATTACCGTTACGGTCTAGCGTTACAGTCTCACAGTCTAGACCGTATGGTTTACGGTCTGAGATTAAAATTTNGAGACCAGACCGTGAGACTACGGTCTGGTCTGACAACAAAAGTGGGGACCGTTTCACGGTCTCGCTTAAATTTTTGCGGACGAGACTGTGTGGCTTACGGTCTCGTCCGGACNGGACCACGGTCCAATGCAACGGTCCGGCCAGTCTACTAAGTAATAATGTTGGTATAGTTATATGTAAGCTAGAATCACATGTAGATTAGGTGTACATGTAAATAAGATAAGGCTAGTTTAGTTGTAATAAGAGAAGGTAGTATTGCATAACAATACTCTTTATATAACTATTATAGTACAAACTTACTTATAGTTAACAACAATCAACTATTATATTAACATGTATTACCTTTATATATTAGAGATATATGTTCATTATAAAGGTAAACCAATACTGATTAGTTAAATCTTATAGATCAAACAGAACATATGGTTTATCATTCTAAAGAAGGAGGTTAACTTATATGATTTATACTACTTTGATGACTTTAGTCTAAAGAGTAATTTTACTTATGTTAAACCTTTGTTAAGAGTAGGTTTTTAAGACCTTTAATCTTTAATCTTTTTCATTAAAGAATAACTTGATCAAGTTATTAAATATTTTCAAGGCTTGTTCTTTTAACTCTGAAAACACAAACTTGCATTAGTAATATATAGTTAATTTACATACAAAACTACTAGTTTTTACCTTTGCAATCTCCTTAACCTTCAATCCTTCAATTCTTATTCATTATACCTTCTCTTACAATTTTTATATACTCTTGAACCTTCAGTTAACATCTTCTCAACAAAATCTATCCATTTGTACTTCTTCTAACTAACTTCCGTTTATACTTTTACAATTACTCAGTATATTCTTTTACTCTCCTTAATATAATTTACCTCTTTTAAAGTACTTTACTACTTATTAAAATACTTTTTTTGTCCTTTAAAGTACTTTCTTATTCCTTAAAGTACTTTATCATTTACTAAGACAACTTTCTGTCTTATTAAAATACTTTTCTGTGTTTTAATGTATCTTTCCACTTTATATAGTATAACTTACTACTTACTGTTACTTTAGTTTATATATATAAAGTGTACAATTAACAATCAAGAGTAAAGTTAGTTTATAACTATAATACCTTTAACTTTTATACTCTTAATATTCTTAACCTCTTATTCTCAAAACCTCTTATTTTATTACTTTTGAATTCCTTCTATTAAAGTATTAACTTCCTTTTATTTTACTTTTATTTCAACATCTTTAATACTTTCAACATCTTCAACTTTCNTTTTATTTTAACTTCCTTTTACTTAAGTACCTTTAACTTCCTCTTACTTTGATTTCCTTCTAATTCAATTTCCTTCTACTTCAACATCTTAAGTACTTTTAATACTTTTAATTTCTTTTTACTTCAACTTCTCCTTATTTCAATATCTTTAACACTTTTGACTTCAGCACTTTTAACTTTTACAAAGCTTATAACATAAGGATTTAAGCTAAAGAAGAGTAAACAGTTTAGATGATTATAAACCCTCTGAGTAATAAGCTGAAACTGTTTAAGGGTACATTCTTCAAACTTGTTTTTAACTTTGATCTTATAGTTATTATAAAGCAAACTTCATCCTTACTTAATATTAAGGNAAAAAAAAGATCTAAGGCTTAAGATAATAAACAACTTAAAGGAAGAAGGTTTTAAAGATCAATTTGTTGATTTTACCTTTAATCTATTTATTATAACCATTGTAAAGCTTAATAAATATGTTAAATCCAAATAATACAAGTATAAGAATGAAGAATAAACTGATTATAACTTGTAAAAAGCTTTTAAAGAAGACTTTTATAGCTTTATAAAAGCTTCTTTTATAAGAGTTATTATTAATACCTTAAAAACCTTCTAAATATTCGTATAAGCATAAGGAATATAGATTAAAAATAATAAAATGTTAATATTATATATAATAACTGAAATATTGAAAAAAAGAAAAACTTATAAAATAGACTAACAATGAGATTAATGAATATATTCAAAAGTATAATTAAACTTTTTTAAATGTAATTAATTACAGACTTAATAGTAAAAAGCTATTTCTAATCAATACTTCAAAAGAAGATAAAGAAGAAATATATAATACTTTAAGAGTTTTTAAAGCTTAAACTTAATAACAAACCTTTTTATGTTTAAGTGTACTATTATTAGTATAAGCAGAGAATATACTTATATATTCAAGGTTATTACTTCTATTATAAGCAGAGAATACTCCTTTATACTTGAGTATACTACCTTTGTTATAAGTAAGGAATACTCCTCTGTAAATTAAGTCTTCTTTAGTAACCAAAGACTTGATAACTTATTAATATTAAATATATAATAACTTGAATTACTTGTATGGTAATATTAAGCTAAGTAAGTTAATAATAACCTTAGAGTAAAATTAGGAATTGTTATTAATTTAAGTTAATAGTTTTTATTATAAGATAAAGGCAATAGTAAATTGTTAATAGATAAAGGCTAAAGTTTAGTATTAATACTTGACTAACAAGGTGTTATACTTAAATATAAGTATTAAGAAGATATGATAAATATATAAGTAATTAGTTATACTTTAGTTGTTAAAGCTTAGTAATAAGAAATTAATAAACTAAATAATAGCCTTAAGTTAACAGAATAAATAAGTTATAAAGTTAATGTTATGAATAATAATAAGAAAACTTAAGTATATATAATACTTAACTATAAGCATAAGCTAATCTTGTAATGTTAATATGTTTATTTTTATGTTGATAATAATATACTTCTTAATATTAAACTTTAAGTTAATATGTTTAACTTAATCTTTAATTAACTTTAATAATTTTTGTATATTAATTAAGGTATATATTAATAATACTTAATAGCCTATTTGTTAGTCTTTAGCCTTACGTAGTCTGTGTGCTGGTTTTTGGCCTTACCTGTTAAACCTGATTCGGCTAGCTTTCTTGGAAGCCTTGATTGTTAAGACGGATAGCTTGACCACAACAGGAGTTACTGCAGGATAGCTGGTGTTGTGTTGGTGGAGAATTGGCTAGCTTATTGCGGTATTTAGTTTATGTGGTCATATGATGTCAACTGGTCAAGCTATTCAAGTGCAAAATGTAAACAAGTTGATTTTAAGCCTTCTAAGTGAATTTACACCATCAATTCGCATTCAAATCTAATAAAGATTACATGTACATGTAGAGCCAGAAATCAGCTTTCTCATGATGTCAATTTTATATTTGTACGATTGATAGTGATAAATGTATTCAATTATAAAGTTTATAACTTATAAAATCCAAAAGTTATTAGTTTACTGGTTTTTTGTTACAAAATTGACCAAATAAGCTAATTGGTGTAAGCTTAAGGCTTAGTACATGACAAGTATGTATAGAGAACTTAATAATTAAGGGGTTATATGATTAGGATTATAGGATCAGAGTAATCTAGTGATATAAGGATTTGGATCAGGGGATTAAGGTAATCCAATGATCCAGTTGTATTTTATTATCTATATAAGTATATTATAAGAACATGAGAGTAGACTTCTTATATTCAACTTAAATATATTACTAGAGCTTACTTATGACTTAGTTACTTGCTTATGTATTATACATTTTTACTGTCCTTGAACATTTACTTTACTCTTGTTATCTAATGACTTAGATAATGTAGTTTTATAACATTTTAAACATTATTTATCTTGATAAATCAGGATTTGGGAATAGATATATTAATAGATAATAATAACACATAATAACTTGAAGAAGGTTTTAAAGAAGGCTTTGAAGAAGAATCTAAAGAGGGATTTGAAGAAGTATTTGAGGAAAGTTCAGAGGATAGTTCTAAGGAAGACTAAGGTAAGAATCAGACTGTTAAGGAAATTAACATCTAAGAAGGAATATTAGAAGAAGTTGTTATACTACTAAAGTAACTTATTAAGTTAACAAAAAGATTAACTGTTGACCATAACAGTTTTACGGCCGTAACTCTCTGTATATATAGAATCTGCTGTAGTTGTAGACTCCTTAAGCAATCAATATAATAGTGGTTCTGTATTCCTGCGTTTCCAGTCAACAAATTATAAGGTATTTAAACTGTATAGTTTAAGATTATATAATTTAATCTAATTTAAACTATTAAACTGTATAAATTTAAATTTAATAGTTTTCATCTAGTCTACTCTAAAAAGAAATTTAAAAAGGAAACAATAAACTGCGTCGACTTAAAAAATTGAAATAAACAAATCACCTATTCCTTTAATTTTTAGAGAAAGCCTCTACCTTAACCCTTCACCAAGCCAGTTTTCAGTAACACTCAAAAATGAGTTAAAAAAAAGAGAGCTTCTTTGTTTTCGTCTGAGTTATCTAATACAAGTGGTCCACNAAAAAAAAATCACGCGACGTTGAGGCTATAATTAAATTTACGGTTGCACTGTACACGTAGGGCGAGAAACTCGTATTCAGAAAGGAACCCGAAATCCGTCGGAGATAATTTCAAGGTTCCCCACAATGGAAAAGATGCCGCTATGCAGAGAAGAGATACATAGCTCTCCTACCTTTTCAGCTTTTATTCTTGTAGAAGTAAGAGCATGAAAAGGGAAACAAGAGGAACTGATTATCAGTCAAAGGAAAGTACCAAGTTACCAAGTTACAAAGGTACACAGGCAGCGATTGTTGAGAAAATACGGGACGGCAGGAAACAGCAAATACGAAGCAGGAAGTAGGAAGGAAGACTCTCCTTCTTCGCCGCGTGACATAACGAGAAATGATATTCGGGAAGAGAGCGAGCCGGTGGTTATTTATAATTCGGAAGCCCTTTGTTTCGTTTCATGCGATATGCGTTTTTGCTTGTTCTGGTTGGTCATGCTCCATCAATCAGTATGAGGTGGGAGTGCTCAGCCACAACCACAACCCAACCACTACACGTACAAGATCTTGTTGGGGCTTGGAAGAAGAACTGTAGGGGCGGGATTCCTTTCATCTAGAACATTTTAACTCCAGTTAGTTAACAGGGGAACGTTATGATGCAACCAACAGGGCTGGGGCATTCCGAGTGCCTAGTTTTATGTTTTTGCGGTGTGCATTGATTCCAAAGGATCGCATGCATAATTGCAGTACCCGTGGCCAATGTATCTGTCACAAACCACCACACCTCTTGGGACTCTTGTGCCGTACGTAAATGGCAAAAGCAGCTCGGCACGTTACAGTAATTATCGCAGTTCCATTTCGGCCAAAGTCTAATGATGCTGACGGCGATCATTTGCCCCCATCGGCGGTCATAAGCAGAACTTCCCTTCCATTCAATGGTTGTAAATGGCCGTGGATGCCGAAGCATGCAAAAGAACTTCTTCGCTGATCGTGTCGGTGTCTGTGTCTGTGGTATCCCGGCAAACTGCTTGAAATTACGATACACGTACCGTACGGTCCTGTCCAGCCCTAATCCTAATCCTCGTCTCTAAAAACGGCTTCCACGATCTCATACCGTACTTGAAGCCACACAAAGAGAGTGCTCAAGGTTGGGAAGAAAAGCAGCGCCATCCAAGTTCTAACCAGAGGAGGATTAAGAGGAGGATTAATGAGAGTCCACCGGATCGGTGTACGCGTGTACGACCCAGAATCAGTGACGAGGAGACTCCGTCAGCAGCAGAGGCCGAGTACTTTCACCCTGGTGGTTGCTGCAGTACAAATTAAGGTACCGGGTCTTGCAGCACGAAATGTGCCCCTCTCTCTCAGCCTTCTTCTGACCTCTCCGGCTACGACGGGGCGATGCCAAAACTACTGGTCGCTCCTCGGCTTCTCATTGGCTCATAGGGCCGATTAGGTCACCGGTGACTAATCCCCACCAATCAGTATCGATCCTGCTTACTGTCAGCTCATTTCCTAGTGGTCTTGGCAGGTGGTTCGCTGCCTGAGGTGCTATTGGCTGCTGCTCCCTTCTTCTCTTGCCGTCTCAGCCCAAAGGGCAAGAAAGCTGCTGGCTGCTCGCCCGCTCTTGTTGATTCCCAATCGCCCTGTTATAATTAATATCAACCCTCTCCGCCTCTCCCCCGGAGCCGTTTCTTTGTCCCGCAAGCCATCCTACCATCCATCCATTCATCATATTTATCATATCCATCATCCCTCGAACGCATAGTACCAGTATCCAACGAGTATAATAGATCGAAACCGCCTTCTCACATCAATCCGTTTCAACTTTCCACTTGCAAAACAGGGTCGCGGCCGCATTCGGCCCCTCAGCATCCCACACCATGGCCAAAAAGACCCTCTTCACCACCATCACTCCCATCCCCGCTGGTGTGTCGCGCGAAACGGTGCTCGAAACTTTACATGACCATCTCGAAATGATCGATTTGAACCCTTCACACGAGTCGCGCGTCCAGATCAAGCCTCCGCCCGAGGCCTCCCCAGAGGAATACCACTGCGTCTGGTACTCCATCACCGATAAAATCAGCTATCTCCCCGCCGGCCTCTACTCCGGTAAGGTTTCGTTCAAGGCCTGCTTCCACGATCTGTCCAACGGCATGCAGACCCACTGCTATGCGCCCATGGGTCTGGATATCAAGCAGAAATGGACCGTGGGTGGTAGTCTTCCCGGAGAACCGGTGCAGCCCGTTGAACTAGGAATCGGTGCCCCAATCACCGGCTTGTACCTGCGCGAGGACGTCGAGTTGAAGTGCAATATCCTCATGACCAAATTCGTCAAGAAGACTCTCAAGGACGCCCTGGCCACCCTCGTTTCTCGTCTCGTCGTCAAGTCCCAGCTCCAGGAAGCTGCCAGCAACAACCGACGTCTGACGTACAATCCGTCTACCTCCGCCTATGATCCTAATGGTGCAGGCACAGGTAGCTGGCAATCACAATCCCATAACTCGGTCCATTCTGGCCAGTCTGGTGCCTTCTCTCCTCCCATGTCTCCACAACCATCGCCGGGCATGGTACATAGCCCAGCTATGATGAGCCCCCCTCTCAGCCCACCATACCAGCAATACGCCCCTTCCGGCGGCCTCGGCATCGACTATGGACAACCGCAGTCGCAGTGGCAGCAGCAGACCAGCAATGTTTCGTGGAAGGAGCAGCAAAATCGTGCTTCATATCAAGCTTGGCTCGAAGCTCAGCAGGAGAAGGGAAAGCATCTGCACACACAACAACCTTTGCAGCAGCAGGTATCGCAGAGTGGACATATGGCAGTCGAGTTAGATGCTGGACCTAGATATCCACCGGGATCGCCGGGTTTGGCAGGATATGGTCCAGTCGAGCTTCCTCCGACCGAATTGCCTGCTTCTTCATCTTTTCACAGGTGAGGGGGAAGAAGAGAAAAGAAACAAAAGAATCGGTTAGGGGGATTATAGAGGCAACAAGACATTCCAAGAGTCTTGTTTGGACTTGTATAAAGGAAGACGCTCGAAGGTCGATTAGCTAAGTGATTGAAGGAAAGGACCAAACACGGGACGGAGATGAGGGGGAGCGGGGCGGGGGGTTGATACTGTTCAAATTTTACCCTGTGGCAGCAGGACGGAACGCCAGGGACCGCGAGAAAAAACGATACCCCACGATGAATATGATTTTAATGCATCTGCTTCGCTAATTACTTTATTTTATTTTCGTTTTACTCTCAACTATTTGGGGGACAACATCTATGGGAAAATGGATTCCTACGAGCTGTTTTTCGGATAAATTTGGAAAAACTTCCAACTTGGGATTTCGATTAAGGGAAAACCAGATTCATTCTACTTCGCAATAACAGAGAGAGGGGAAAAGCATTATATGTGAAGGGCAAGGCGGCGCATGATGGCGGCAACCCGGCGTTCNTTTTCTTTTATAATTCGGATTCGGATTGGGATTGTATTTTATTCAAGTAGCTAGATCGATCTCCCTCTTTCTGATTTGCCTTTTTATTTGGTTTTGGGAGATGATTGATTTGAGTTTTGGTGTGATCCTCTTTTATTTATGTCTAAATGGCGTAGCAATGGTATTTTTGATGGAGGTTTGAAATGAGTATATATAAAATATATTTATTTGAAAGAATATCTTACGTTTGTGATAAATTATATATGCTTATATTTGTGGTTCGGCCGGAAATTTAGTTTTTGCCAGACATATAAACCGACATACAAGGTTTTTGGTGAGATTCGTTAATAAAATTAGGTAGCATAATTGCTGACGAATGTAAACAAACTTCCCCTTTTCTCTTCTAATCAGTTAATACTTTCGAATTGTATTTCTATTCAAAACAATCAATATATTTATTAATTTTACAATTAAAATGCGCTGAAATGAAATCGGGTTGGATTTACTTTTATTATTGAAGTGAGTGGAACGAAAGTCACCTGATAACGGCACTCAAACTTTCGAAGCTTCTTAATTCGAGCCAAAACGTTCAGATATTCCTAATACTGGTACGTGTTTGCTTCTTTAGCGCTCCATATCTATACGCCTTGCTATACGGATGCTACTCTCCTTCATCTTGAACCTGCTAGAATCGATTGATTCCTCGAATAGAAGGCCATTCTAAGGTGTTAATCCTTGAGACTGCTACATATGATAACCCTGGAGCAAAGTCCTCCTTTGTTAGATTTAATATAGCCTTGTCAACTGTTAGGTTTAGATGTAGTCAAGCTGGTCAAAGATGTCAAGCATCCTGGCATCAAAACTGCCAACGTTGTTGCGGCAGTAGGAGAGCTGTAAGTTCTTAGAGACCATTAGCTACACCAGCGAGGCTTGATTTACTTGCTATTTTTCAGCGAGTTCTATGTAACAAATGATCACTACATTCTTACAGGCCCCATCCGATACCTTGAGGAGAAATTCGGACCGTGGAGTTGGGTGACGAATGTACAGTACTGCAATGCATCCCAAAAGGTAGGTGAGGAGCAAAATATTAAAACTCATCACATTGCTGAGACTTTGCTATGTGTATAGGACGTTCAATTCCGGCAAGTAATAGGAACCTTCCCAGGAGCCAATGGCCTTGTGGTCTCAGAAGGCCATATGTTAGCTGGTGACTCGCAGAATGGGACAGTCACTATTTATAAGCTTCGATTGGACAAAGGAGCCGACTTTGAATGCCAGATTGTAGGTTAACTTCATGCACTCCAACTCATATAAACCCAAAGGAACTTGGTGCTGCAGCAGATAACATCAAGATCGTCCCAACTACAGGAGATCTCATTGTAGCAGGTAAATTCCTGCCACTTAACAGACCAGGACATCTCCTGTACTAATAGAAATGCATAGTATTCCCAACTATCTTAGACGTTTCTGACTATCTCGTGAATATTCGCAAGCTGGGCAAGGAACTATTTGTTCCAGCCGCTGCACTTCGACTCCCCAAGCACAATGGCTATCAACCAGAGCTTTTCTATTTCGACAACGGCTCAACACTAGGTTTATGACTGCAATGGCAGTTGATCCGTACAACAAAGTCGCCATTAATGGAGCTATTATTCAGTATGGAGGGTTTGTAATGTGCAAGATCCCAGAGGAGACAATAAAGAAGTTCTATCTTGATCAAAGTGCTTGGTGAAAGCACTGCCGTTAGTGATCGTTAAAGAAATTGTACAAAGAAGGTCTTCAAAATCAAACGCTGTTATTCTCATTTATATGCTATTAAAGTAAGAAAGTCACTCTGACACTTAAGGTCTTATCGCCATCTACTAGATCTATACTAAAGCTATCATCTGTGCAATAAGCCTCATATTAGAGGTTTCGCTTGATCGTATTGCTGATAAAACTCCCGCTAACCCGCTAACCACTCACACTCATTCAGTACGTCTCAAACACCGTCCTCTTCTGTCTAAAGTGATCGACGCATAACTGCCTCAAGCCGGAAATTGTGATGCAAGGTAATGAAGATTGGATAGATGGGACGTGCTTTGGTTGTAGATTAATAGGGCTGACAGTCGACGTTCTCTTTTGTTATCNTTTTTTTTAAAACTTGGTATTGACTATACAAAGGGAATACTGATGAATTTAGGTTCGGTTTGGAATCAAAATCATTGGTTTACCAACGTATTACCTTATTGGAGATTACTGATATTACGGTTTTACGGAAGCTGAAGTGATACTACTTTTATCACGTATTAATAAACCATCTGACTAGCAAAATTGAAATAGACAGGAAATCTACATGTATGCCTTCTAAGCAAATTAAGTTTTATATTCTAGCGATTCCTTCGTTCAATAACAATAACAATCTCAGAGCATAGCATATCACTTACATTCTGAAGTTGCGATTTTAAAGTTTCAAATATTAGATATCTTACACAAAATCAAGTCAAAGCAGAAGTTAATTGCTGGTCTTTATTAGGTGATAACCTACAGTTATATATAGCTATAGCTACTAGGTAAACGAGCGGCTACGGATATCAGATGAGGCCAGTCTTCCTCTGCCTTATAGTATGTGCGCCCCGGTTTCTTTTGCATGTTCACAACCTCTCCTTTCTCCAGTAGGTACGGGGTAGGGTATACTGAAGAAACCAAGGACTTTCCCGTGTCGATCCAGTCATCTTGATCCTTGACTGCTACATGCCAGTCTGGATCTGACATGGCATTCCTGATAGTTTCCACACTAGGGGGTGTATACTTAAGAAAACAGTCGAAGTCAGCAAAGTCCCAGGTGGGTCGAATCTTTCTAATTTCTTCTTTTAGGGGCATTAAGAAAAGCCGGCGTGACGAACTAGATATCAGATATTAGGACTGTGGGCAATTCAAAGCCTTAGTAGGAAGCTCTCACGATTGAATACGCAATGATGCCGTGCTTCTTGAAGACGGGTATGGTAAATGGCAGGTGTTCTTCGACAATCCACTTGATGAATTCCTCATGGGTGTGTTCCGGCTTGCGATAATGGGTGAGTGTGTATTTCAGAGGGCCTCCTTGCTGCGCAGGGACTTCGGCTATCTTAATAGTCTCGTGGTAGATAACGTAGTGATTAAGAAGCTAAAAATATTGTTTAATATTTATTTCTAAGTTTATTGTCGCTGAGGGGAGAAAGGGGAAAGAGGGGAACTTATTTCTACTTGGACCTCAGGAAGAAATACTGAAGGGAGGTGTAAGAATTGACCGGTACACTTTTGCTCAAGTGATGGGAGCCAGAACTTATGCTACTTTATTGTTATACGTCCAGTTTGTATACCTTTATTCCATTTGGATAATCGAAAACAAGTGACATTCAAGAGTGATATTGAACATGGGTAATCCCAGCATAATGCTACTTGCAAACTCAGGGTCTCTCAATCTGCGACCGAAAAATCATTTCACATGTCTGATAATATTACTAAATAAACAGGCTGACGAAGGAAGATTTCAGATGACACAATCAAGAAGATAAGAATTGGTTAGTTTACTGGTCATTATATAGTATTGGACCCGAATGTAGGTAGAGTAGGCCTGTGAATACCTATATTCGGGCCCGACACTGTATTAATACATATAAACGCTCCAGTATCATCGTTTAAAACTAGCAATGTTCACAAAGAGCTTTGCTGTTTATTTCAGCCATAGCAATTGGGCTGAGAATACGAGATAATGGATAGCGAGCAGTGTACCCATGAACGCTCAGTAGAGATACTACTTTGTAACTCTTAATCTGGCAGTCCATCGGCTACGCTAGTAAGGAGTGTGTTTTTACGTACGTAAATAAATGCATTTGTTAGGCACAGCATACTTCCACTGGTTATATAGATCATTCAGGTCATAGAGTGTGTCCATTCCCGCAAGGTAGGATTTGCTTATAAAAAGGCTATGTCTCTATCCTCAATAAGATTCATACTGGATATTCTTTAACAAGATTTTCAACAGCCTGATTTATCGAACATTCGAAATTAAAATCGTATAAAATGCATTACCAAACTCAGCTTGCATTAGTTTTCTCGGTAGCTTTTGCTACGGCTGCTTCAGCCAATCCTGTAGCCGTCTCGGGAGAGCTTACGCTGCCGAAGGGTATCACAACAGAAATGCTACTACCTAACTATTCACCAAACATGTCCATCGTGATAAGCAACCAGATACAGTGTCCGGACTCTTGTGGCTGCGGTCCCTGTATAAACGGCCAGCCAATATGTTGCACTATCTGCAGCAATGGCTGTGGTGGCGAGTGCTATATCAATTGCGGTATCTGGTAAGTTTAACCTAGAATTTTTAACCATATTTATAAAATAAAATTATTAAAACAAAAGCTAATCAGGAATTGCAGTTATGATTAGTCCAACCACTCACTTATTATGGTTTAAAAGCACGTATGAAGCTGAATGCGAGTCAAGAAAAATGGTTTTTACAAAGGAAGAAAGATATTTGTAAAGAAAGCTTAACTTAAAAACTATTTACTTAATACTAACAAAGCAAAACTGCGCATAAGGCATAAAATTCGTCTAACTATTCTTTCCGATTATTATGACTAGGATGCAGAGATCAACGCTGCTAAGGCCTGTAGATATTTATAATGAAAATCACCCTTGTGTATTATATGAAACTTCTGCTAATAGACCATGAAATTGATTAGTTAATATTGGAGTCTTAGTATTCTAAGCACTCTGAAGCATTTATAAGGCCCNTTTTTTTAGTATAAATTCATCTTAGTTTTATAAAAATAGCCTTCAATCCAATCGTTTTACCCAACTACATGTACAAATTGGTTCCTAACAAATTTAAACTCTAACTAACGCAGGGAACCCCTGGATGCAAACTGTGAATAACATACTCTTACACGCCCATTGGCATTGCTCCTGATCCAAATTCTACCTATATGCCCAGAAAATGAATGCTTCTATACATGCTATAACAGTTGCAATGCCGGACATCACTGTCACCCCCAAGTTGATGTTCTTTGTCAGGGCACCAACCAGCACGCCTACAAGTATACAGCATAGCACCCCTCCAAGAACAAGAATCCACATAGCGAGCCTATTCAATCCTTGTTTGATCATAATAGCATATCTGCCTTCCTCTCTGCATAATTCAAGGGTATTCACTGCAAATCTCCTGTTTCTCCCTATAAAGTCTTCGGCTCTAGAGAGGATATCGGGATGGTAGAAAGCTGCAGTAAGTTCAATGTCAAGATTTCTGTCGATGGTTAAGACGTGATTAGGTGTTTTCTGAGCCTCTAAATCAGTCAAGCAGTACTTCCCACCCTATTGTTAGACCTTTTGAGCAAACAAGGGAACAGTTAAACTGAGCATACCCCGGAAAGGAGAGCTACCTCAACACTTAGTGCTGAGAACCAATATGTCCTATCCCAAATGGTGTAGGGATGCTGTGAGATCACGCGCAGGTACTCGGTACGTAGTTTGGATATGACAACTGGCCCGGTGTCGTCCGACAGAAGCTTGAGTGTGTGTAAATACGTAGTTCCGTTTCGTTTCTGGCATAGGAAGCGCCAGTGAGTAGTTGGCTGGACCATTGACATTTTGAAGTCTAGGGCGTAGTTATTAATCTGGATTGCTTCTAGTAATCTGAGAGCTTGTCGGGTAGTGCAGCGCCTCGGACTTGGAACAAGTACATATTTATAAGGATGATCGGGAAGCCTTGTAGTTTGGAGTGTACTTTATCGTAATGCTCAAAATAGTGTTAGCAATTCCTAATCGCAACATATGCAAATAATATCTAATATCGGATCTTGCATAGAACTACGCTGTCCCGACTTGTTGCCATCATGGAAGAAAAACGACAAACCATACTTTACCAAAACCACGAGGTACGTATGCAATTCTATTAAAAAGACGCCCCAGCCTTATGCTCTTATTGGCACTAAGAGATGGCTGTTAATGCCAAAAGAAGAGCATTCTCATCTAATAGGGTAGTCAATTCCACGTGACACAGAGACGAAATCACGGCTGTAAAGCCAGACCCAAAAGCGCGATTTCTCAACGCCAGTTTGTGCGTAAGGCTCGTGGAGAAGTACAATCCGTTGCCATCTCTCCCATTGCCATCTGCGTCTCCTGGGAATTAAATTGACTGTCACGACCTTACGCTTGCAGAAAATCCTCTCTACAAACGATTGCGAGTGATCATCTAGTACTGAGAGTTACTCTATTCTCTTTCTGCGTCGCATCTTTACGCAGGCTCTTGTCATAATAGCACGTATTTCTTTGTGAGTTCTGTAAAAATGCCCGCTCGCAGACCACCCAGAGATCCGTGTGAGTATTCAATTCCATTTGTCTTTTGCGTTGTTCTCTTCACCAGCAAGTTGCTGTTCTAGGCTAACTCAGTATCGCAGATCGTACACCAAGCCCGCCTCCTCTACGATACGCACGACCGCTATATACAAGACACGGCTCCTCTGAAGCAGAATTATTGATCGATGCTAGACCAACGAACTCTTCTGCTTCTACAAAAGTCAATCTTACGGAACATTTGCAACATGGAAAGCACAGCTCATCAAATGCGTATAGCCATGTTCACACGCTCGCCTCGCAGAATGCGATGTCGACCGATTCTTCACCGTGCTCCGTACCTTCACTATCAATGATGCCATCTCCGGGAGACAATTCTACCATAACGAGTTATATTCAGGATGACCCTTATCCTGAATTCGAATGTGAATTCTCACCATCCTACGAACCTTACGAAAATGTCAAAGAGATCGAAAATGCGCTCAAATTCCCCAAACCGTTTGAGGATGCTTCTGCGGGACTGTTCTCCGATATTCGTACCAGTTTGGGACTTGTTGAAACTACTGTAGAGTTCCGCCCAAGGCATCTACGACTCCGATCTCATTCACTATCTACAATTGCAGCGACGTTTGTTGTTCTACAGCGCTGTATACGGAACAGAATAAATGGTCATCACGCAGAATTTGAATCCCCAGCATCTCAAACAAGACCTCGGGAAATCTCAACGGAAATTATGTCAACTCTCCAGAATTCGGAAAAGCCCGATATAAGGTACGTTCTACCATCCACCGTCAACTGAAGATCATGTATGTTTCTGACAGAACATCTAGTTCTTGGTTACTTCGGAGTCTCAGAAGTGAAGGACTATCTTCTAATTCCGATACGGACTCTATTGGCTCCTTTGAAAGCGATAACACTACAGATGGCTCCGGGGATGGAATTGATTCATGTCGCGGAGACGTCCCTTGTTGGCCTTCTGAAGCCGATCCTCGAGATTTCCTCATCCCATCTAGACGTATCCTTAGCCATCTACCCAGCGGAGTTGCAGCATCCATATCCAGCTCCCTGTGTTCTTTATTTGACTCGTGGATCGCTCGATTAGTGACCTCACAACAAACATCAAATAATGCTGCGTCATCAGGCTCTTCTTCCAGTTACTCTCAGCAAAATAACTCAACCAAGAACACATGCTCTTCTTTTAACGGCAAAAAGCGAGGACCTTATAATGAAGATGATGGACTCTTTAATTCTGGTAATAATGCGCTTCATAAAAAGCAAAAGTTCAATGGAGAAACTGAAGCGGACCCTCGCCAGAAGTGGGCATGTCCTTTCTATCAACGGGAACCTCATAGATACTGCGTTGAAACCGAGGTTGGTGATTTTAGAAAGTGTGCTAGGAGCCCAGGTTTCGATCAGGTCCATCGCGTCAAGTAAGTATAGCAAAATTATATATTTGGGCAGGACTAACATAGTGTGATCAAGGGCTCACATCTATAAATGTCACTCCCCTAAATATTGTAACCGGTGCTTTAGCCTATTTAAGGAAGAGGAACAGCTCGAAATTCATCGAAGGATGGATCCAGCTTGCGAGCTGCAGCAACCCCCAGTGATCGAGGGCCTCACCACCAAACAAAAGGCGCTTTTAAAACCCAGAGATAGAAAGAGCAAGTCTGACGAGGAAAGATGGAATGTTATCTACAAGATATGTTTCCCTGGAGACGAAATACTTCCAAGTCCATGTAAGGTCTCTGCTTTTATGCTAAGAACTGTAGTCGCTAACAATCCTCAAGATTACATCCACTATTCTCGGGAGATTGCTGAGCTGAGAAGAGAAGTCCTGGAGATTGTCCGAGAAGAAACAACCACACCCGCCGCAGTCAATGCCAACCGGTTGATACAACGTCTGCAAGAAGCTTTCAATGCTCAGTTACCTGCTGAAAGTCCCTCTTCCTTGATACCACAGACCCCGGCGGTACTCACCCCATCAACAACAAACGAGAGCGGGCGGTCCACAGATGTATCCTTCTCTCAAGGTCAGAGACGAGTGCCTTACCAAGAATCACCCTCAGTTACGCGTACATCGCAACAAGTTGCGTTAGTGACAACGTTTTCAGCCGATGATCTTACCCAGAAATCTACGTCGAGAGCATCAAGTAACGGCTCCCCAGCTGGGCCATTAGATAACAGATATCCCTCCAGCAGCAACAACGACCATTCGCTGTCTGGGTTTGTTTCACCAATCTCTTTCAATATCTTTGACGATAATTCTTTTAACGCAGATCAATTTATGCTTGATATGGGGAGAAACACAACTCTTCAGCTTGACGATACTAATTTTGAACCACTAGATGATACTTGTACGGAAAGTTAGCTGTTTTTGTAAAGCAAGATACTATCTCCATTGTTTCCATTCCTTTGTGATTTGTGTATGGTTATGGTGTATGCGACAGCTAAAGAGAGCTGTTCTTGAAAGTAGGCAATAGAACTGTACAAAACCCCTTATGGACTTGAATATCGGGACTGAATCTCCTTCTAAAGTCGTTTTTGAATAATTGTCGAAATTCACTAATGTTACGAATGGAGGTTCCTTTTTGGGCAATCTTCTACTTTTGAAGACCAATTAATATCTTGAATCGTATTAATCGTGCCTTTCATGAGACTAGTCTCCGTATACAAGTTCTCTGTGAGCATGAATTTTGCTTTTATATACAGTAATAACTCGTTATGAAAGTTGTTAGCATTTTCATAAGTGAATTTCGAGCTGCTAAAAGGCTCGTTCTTTGCGTTGATTCGTAAGACTAGAACTGGAAGATTTCAGTAATTTCTGGTGGATATATGTAATAATGTCAACTTTGTTGTTATAAATTCGAAGTGCGTTAGCAAAGGAGTTAACTTCAGTTAGAGTAAATTTACTCTGAATTCCAGAGTTTAGTGTTACAGCATCCCGAAAGTTATTCTGCTCAATAGACTCGCTTTGTTGACGTCTAATCACGTCTAATTTGATGGTTTGATTGAAGTCCAAGTGAGCTGATCGACCTTGAATATCTTCTACCGAAATTTAAAGTCTATTTCAGCAAAAGGAGCTTTGCTACAGATAGAAGGAAGTTGAAAGAAGTTAAATAGTAGAGTATTTATACCCTTTAATCGAACATCTAAATATTAAAAAATGATCTGACGACAACGATAATCTAAATATGATAACTGTTGTAAGTTAATCATTCATTTCGCGTCAATTATTAGATACTTGCAAGATTTTAAGATATTCTGTATACTGTTGACCATTAGTAGTAGCCAATTCTTGAAGTTTACTCGAAAGAAGCCTAAATAACGTGAGATTTGCCAGTTTCTGCTTTCCCATCAACATGTAAAAGTAATTGTATAGGTCCCAGCCCAGTGGCATTCAAAGTCTTCTGATGATAATTAACAACTAAATCAGAGATCTGTCGTTATTTACTCCAAAGAGTACTTAAAAGACGCCGAGAAGCTTGACTTACTGTCATTCAGCTGAATTGGCTGTCTTTTGATTATCCCACCAATTCGAATTCAAAATCTTATCAGCGACATGAGCAGACCAATTAACTTGATCGATATCGCGTTGATCATGAAAGTAAGCGTCTTTTAACCAGTCACCTGGACGATTAAAATGCTCTTAAACCTTCTGAACCTTTTAAATCTTCAGTATCCGAAGGTGCTTCAAATTCATCACTAGCAGGTTGTTCGAACTCATCTTCTAAGCCGTCAGGTTTGTGGTAGCTGTGTATTTAAACGCAATTCGTGTAAGCTTTTTCCCAGATGGAGAATTAGCCTTAAAGATTGCTAATTTGTTAGAAATAATGGTGAAGAACCAATTTCGTTCGGCGGAAGTGTTCTCGTTGATCTCCAGTAGATTTATATTAAGTGATTCAGAAGTCGATGTTTAGCTCTAGGTCTCTTCTTGAATGTACTATGATTGTAATGGTGTAAGAATTCAATATAAGTCAGTTCTTAACAGTTTTAGGGCGACCAATATACTTTTCCAAATACGACTTACCGTTTGATATTTCTCCATCTCCAATCAATACAGAAACTGTTTAATCTTGGAAAGGTCAGCAATCAACAGTTATTACTGTTCGAGAATGATTTCTAAGGAGATTTAACAGGAGATGGCATATCTCTTGAGCACTTCAATCCCGCTCTCTTACTAACTTATTCATAAGATTTGAAACCAAAGAAAGTAGGGGTTTGAAACTGTTTCAGTAAACCAGCGTAAGAGGTAAAAATTTTCTGCTCTTTAGGAGCATATTTAGTTATGTAATTTGCAACAGCCTCGTTTAAAGTACAGGGAGAGATAGCAGTATTTGCTAACCAACCAAGTGTAATTAACTTATTGTACGCGTCAATCGGGGGTGGTCCTTTTTTGACTCAAACATATAATGTTTCGTGTTCTGAGACCTATAAACTATAGGTTTTGACTGTAATCGTTTTGGAAAGTGGAATCTGCAAGATTTAGTAAAATATTTAACCTTTTGGAGGCAATAAGCCTCCGAGCAAGTATGAGTCTGAAACTTATTCAAGCAAGCTGTAAGGTGATCAACTGTATTAACTTGTTGTTCAACAGGTAAAGACAATGGAGATATCTCATCTAGTCTACGCTCTGGATGTAGCTCCTGGTGTGTTTGTTAAAATCCCTTAAAGGCGTTGCAAATTATTATAGATCGACAATTTAATGATTACCAGGTTGCTTCAACTACTTTCAAATATAACAGTGGAGTTCCTTCAATTATTCATCTAATAAGCTTCGCAAATACAACCCTGGATTGAATACAAATAACGAAGACATCTATTAAACCCGGAATATTTTGTCCTGTAAATGATCGTTGAGTAGAATTGAGGCAGTATGTGGATTATTTAATTTAGTAATAAAAGGGTGAGAAGTTAAGTCACATATTGCCTTGAGGTGTCCCGTGTTGTCCTTACGTCAATAAAATAACACACTGATATCAACTAACAAATGGCCCCTTACATTTGAAATTTCTTGTAATATAATAGTTGGTACACTGTATTTCTGCGGCCAAACCACTTTTGCACTAGGACTACATTTTGTAATTCTCTCTTGTCTTGTGGTGTGTATCCATCAAGGTAGGTTTTGCTAGAAAATAATTGGTGCAACCAAAGTTTACGGCTTTTTGGAAGGAGGCTGGGAGGGTCCACAGGCACCTGCCACGTGCTCGGAACGGTCCCTCGCCAGTTCCTTGTAGGGCTGACCAATCAACAACAACGCCACGCCCTCGCACTGACTTCCCACCCATCGAAGATTAGTCTTAATGGGAGAAAAGCTTATTTTAATTTCAACGTACTCTCTCTCGCTCATAGAAAGCGACGTTGCATTTTGAATTCTTTTGCGGCAGTACATTAGCTTAGGTTGAAGAAAGAATTCCGGTTCAATTTTTTTAGCGTGCAATTAAGTACCCCATAGGGTGTTAAGCCCGCGGAGCAATGCACCTGATTAGGAAATGCGAGGTTATCATGTTGATGGTATTGCAAGCTTAAAAGGCATGAACAGCCATACATTTTGAATGATTTACTCCATTTTATTGGTTGTGGTAACGCTAACTCAATAGTTACCATATTTTGGTGAGAGAATCTGAGCTGCCTAGGCTTGCGATGCTGATTTTTGGTTTTCCTATTGAACATTGAAACAATGCTGTAGAATCCGCAACAAATCGAATAGATTCCTGTCTTTAAGGAATATTAAGCTGATTTATAATCTTCTACTCGTGCTGTATTGCAACTAATTCTATGGAGAGGGGCCGATGTGGTCTTGCGATACTTACAACCTAACACTTAGCTCCCTGTTGACGTACCACTAAATTTTGCAACGCCTTTATTTCCTCCTCTCGTTACCAGGGCTGATATATGAACCAGAAAATGACAGTCTGCACTAATTCGAGTAGCTCCATTTGTGCCTATAAATCCTTTAAGCCCACTTCTCAACCCCCTCTTCCTTTCTTCCTTTTTTTCCTTTTCTTCCTCGTCTTTCTTTCGATATCGTCAATCCATCCGAAAGTTGCTTACTGACTACGCTCATCGCTGACTTCCGTTACTTTGAACTTGTCAATCGCTCTCTCTTCAAGATATTGACCACACACACCTGATTACTTCTATACTGCTACGGCGGTCTCGTCACTATAAAATCCTATAACTCCGTTATTATTTCAACACCCTTAATCTTCTATACCGCCAAGCGGTCTCGTCATCAATTTTTCTAACTTCCGTTATTATACCCACTTTTTCTTTTATACCGCATAGCGGTCTCGTCATTAAACCTTCTAAAATTCGTTATTACCCTCTTCATTCTTCTATACTGCCACAGGTAGTCTCGACATCTTACCTTTTATAACTCCGCTTTCTTATTAGTCTGTTGACATAGCGATCTTAGCATGTCTTCAATCACGGATTATTATTTCTTCTTGGACATCAAGATCGATGCGGATACTGCGACAATTACCAAAGCTTACTATACTAAGTCGCGAAAAATCGACCTGCAAGAAGAGAAGTCACACGACCCTGACAGCATCAAGTACTATCGTAAAGTTGTAAGTTTATTCTTGAGTATCAATTTAATAGTCAGTTACTAATTAATGTGTACACAGCTTGCCGATGCTTATGAAGTTTTGATGAACCCGACCAAACGGCAAGAATACAATCTCCAATGGGGGGAATTCAAGATTGACGCCGAGGAGCACAAATTACACCNTTTTTTTCCATAAGCCAAGATACATGGAGTGTGATTACGAGCCTCGTCGTTACCTTCCTCGTCGTAGCAAGCGTGGACCTGGCGAGATGAAAGAGCAGTATTTTCGTCGCATGGCCCATCATCAATCATTTGACCAAAACAAAGCTCGCCAATCTCATTTTAATGAGATGTCAATCCACCAGTCCATTTTCAAACCTTTATTTCAACACCAGTCCATTATCAACCCTTTATTTCAACACCAGTCCATTATTAACCCTTTATTTCAACCGTTAATAATATAGCCGAGCCTATCAATTTTGCAAGACAACCCACGAGAACCATTTAAACCATCACGAAAAGGAACCCGACAAAACGAGCTACAGACATCGACAAATAAATCGCCTGGTGGGCTACTTTGTCCACTTACTAGCCCCTAAATTTTTGGAGTATTCATCAAGAACGCCTTCTTCTAAATTCAAGCATGAACTCCTTGAGGTCCCGAGGAGAAAAGCTGCTACCATAGCGAAAATATCCACCTCAATTAAAATCAGATCCAGCGACATTAATATCAAAGGCGTCATATCCCAGAGAGCGATTTCTAAGCTCAGCTGTCTCGTAACAACCCCTCAACTTAAACCCAGCATCCGTGGTCCTTCCTTAAAGAGCTCTGGTATTATCATGAAAGTGGTCATTCAAACTGGAATATCTCTCCGACTTGCATTGATTTTTAATCGGCCAACCAACAACAACAACAAAAAAAAAACGAACACCCCAAAAAAAACCTGTCGAGATTCGAGCCTGTTCTCTCTCGCTACTTCCAAAAAAAGAGTCTACTTTCTTTATTACCGCTTAACTACAACGAGCAGACTTCTTGAGATTGAGCTCGCTCTCTCACCACACTAAAAACCCTGATACTCTCGATGGAGGTTCAAATCAGATGACACGGTGTCATGTATTCCCTTTAGTAAGTGCTTCGTGGATCTGATATATTGTATTTCTTAAACTAACCCTTTCATTTAGACGGCTTTGGACTAGATAATGGATTTTGGACTGGTGTGAAGGAATTGAATTTGTGATTGCCATGAGATGGAGTTGGAAGAGGGAGACCTGGAGTGTGAACCTCCTGCTGGAATAGCATTAGTTTGAAATTAGGTTCGCATTCCGGGATGGGGATGGATTCAAGGATTAAAGTACTGAAGTATTTAGATTGGGGAGTTTAGATCATTGTGTCACACTTGTTTAGCATTCGACGTTAGATTATTAGATGGTGTTTAGACTAGAACGTCTACACTAGGTTCTGTTTTACCTCAAGTATCATAAAATGAGAACGAGATGCTTTTTTTGACACTCCTAAATTTCCCATACATTAATATGTGATCGTGATATCGATTCTAATAACTCGTAATACCCATCCACAAGCTTAATGCAACACCCCAACTGCCCGACCGGAGGGTCGCAGCATAATATGTAAGGGTGAGGAGCTGTAATGCCTTAGATGTGCCCGGTATTGGCAAATTTTCATGTGGATTTAGTTAAACCGCACGTGGATATACAAATAAGTTTGCCCAAAAAATTAGCTCCTATTTCCTATAGTTATATTTTAACGTCAAAATGGCGGACATTGTATGACATTTACCCGTTGATAATGAATTAGTGAGCTACTATACCTGTTAAAATCTTTCACTGCCTAGTACGCTTTACCTCATGTGTATTACGATCATGAAGAAATTTATAACGCTCATTTAACTAATGCTACTGCCAATCATGAAAACTTTTACTCTTTTGTGCTTGAGCCCGATCATGCCAGTTTAAGAATCCACCTTTTCATACTAAGTGGTTTCTATCGACGGCTCGCGCCCCATGACAATTAAGTCTGAATGGCTTTGCATATATCTTTGTTGACCGCAGCAAAGCCTGAGAAGATAACGATGGTAATGCCACGGAATTTAAGGAGGCTCCGTGTGCCTTCCTGGTCTAGGCTTATGATGTAGGAGCTATGCATTTTAAGCCGGTGGATGTGCAACTGGGTCTGGTTTGTGGCTAGAAGCTCAAATGCTTCATATGCATATTCCATAGTGCTTGTCCCCTAATGGGTCTACGAATGGTTATCAATGTCTAGGTAAACAATGCGGACTAACCCTTAACTGTTCAAGATGACTCTTCTTTAGCCTCTTGCTGAACCCTCTTCCAACCCTTCGGATAATCTTGTGAAATCCGAAACGCCTCTGCATCGGCCAGCACTCTCTTCACCAAACCCTCACGCCATCCTCCTTTCGTATCATCCACCCACGTTGGCGTACCCCCATAATTCCAAGACAAGAACCCCTCAGCCCTAGCACCATCCGCCGCCTCCAGCAATCCAATTGGCAAATCCACAGTTTGTGGCCGATTATCCGAAGCATAAAACACAGTCGCTGAGCAGCGTTTACAGAAATACCGCTGGATATGCGGCGGCGACGACTCATAGTAAGCTAGCGTCCCGACTGCGGGATCGCCGGCATCCACGGCTGTCTTGAGTTCTGCTATCGTCTTGGGAAACGCGCCGCCGTCGGGTTGAGAGATATTAGCTAGCTCTACGAATGTCCAGTGGATGATGTCCTGTCCGAACTGCAGGCGGCAGGAGTCACAGACATCGAAAGTGACGATCGGCTTGTTTGTTCTTGGATCGATGAAGCTCGGCAGCTCTTCTCTCTTTTTGCTCGCATAGTTTCCACGATGAAGTTTTAGTTGAATCCCATTGCAGTGACACCAGAGAGGGAGAGACTCTTGCTCTTGCTTTGATTCTGGTTCCGTTGAGCTTGACGATGTTACCTGTGATGACATAGCCTTATCCCCCGCAAACTGAGCGAACCGCGGTATCTCAATCCCATCAGGATTCGGCCTACGAAACCAAACCGACGCGCCGCCATCAAGCGTATCCTCGACAAAAATGTGTTTTGTGAGCTTGATAAGGTCAGCGTCGATGTTCCGCAGCGTCCCGGTAAAGACGCCGAGTTTGCTCGGGTATCTCTGCGACTCGTAGAACATTAGTGTTGAGCACGTCCCGCAGAAGCGATACGTGATATTTGCGGAGAATTGATATTTATTGAGACTGCTCATGTCAACGTCTTCGCGTGCTTGCGGCCATGTTGCTTTACAGACGTGTAATGCGCCCGTAGAGTGGCGGCAGGAGTTGCAATGACAAACATTGCATTCCAGCGGGAGCTTAGACTGAGCGATTTCAGTAGTGAAGATGTGTGCTTTGCAAAGACATTCTGCAGTGATTACGGTGGTGTTTAATTCAAGATCCATTGTTATTGTTATAGTGGCTCGAAAAGCGAGTGTTTTTGAAAAAGACCTAACNTTTTTTGGTTGGTGTGTTGAAAATTAATGGAGGTAAATCAGTATATTCTGAAAGGTTGACTTTTCTGTAAGGATACAAGACCTACTTATATGCTAAACCTCCATGTACGCGTAACTACTTACGCGTACGGTTACGAAAGGACTATGTAGAGCATATTCTCAACATGGTGTGTTGAAAATATGGCTATGATTAGGCTGTATTTGAGTTAGGTGGAAAAGCACAGCTAGTATTCAAGTTACTTGAGCCTTAGCATTTTATTCTCCATACACTTTGTCGAATAATTTCCCCTCCTTTGACGTCAACTCATCAACGTTCTTGAGTAAGTCCTTACAAGCGTTGACGAAGGCTACCGCTGCGTCATCCAGCTTCTCCTGCTGAAATACCCTATATTTTGGCTAGAATTGTTGCAATAATACGGGAAGGTAGGCACGCAGTGAGTGAAGAGTATATTACTTGCTGAATCCTGCGATGCTTTTACCATACAAACTATAGGGGAAATTGCATCGCGGGATTTTTCCTTGAGCTAAATTACATTGGGCCAATTAATTACAGTGGTATTTCCGACACGTCGGATTCCATCCAACAGGAATCTCGACGCCCAGCTTTCTGGCTCACGTGATCCCGCGCCGCCTTTGGTTATCTCGGCTCAACCCCGGCTCAACTTCGGTTCATGTCTGCTCACCCATCTCACTGGACATCGTCAACTTTTAACGAGACCGAATCGGCCCTCTTTCCTAGCCAGGGAACCCTAAATCTGTTCCCACTGCACTTTCATAGCCTATGCTATGCCAGCCAGAACTCATTCCTAGACAGTTATCCCCGTCTGCCCGTCTTCATGCAAAATACCCACATGCAGGGACATTTTCTTGCGCCTTACTTCAGGGTGTTTGGCATCGTTCTCTGCGGTTTGCCTTTTCTTATGTTACCCGCTTTTCTACTAGGCGGGTTCCGTTTTGTAGACTAGTTAAGATCTACACATCTGGTCTACCTTATTCTATGATGGTCACGTGCATTCCACCCACCGTCGAAACTAGCCACTATGGTGGCTGGAAGAGAAATATTTCCTCCATATCAAATACTCTGGTACAGAGTATTGTTCTAGCATGTGATCTAGTATGTAATCTAGTATATAATATAACAATTCTAAAGAAAGTATTTATTATACTAGCGTTTTAGTGTCCCTTACTTTTAACCTCGTGCTTTAACTAACTATTAGTGATGAACCAAAGCTCTTAAGATAATACCACAGGTTATTAAGGAAACCTTTAGGATATTTTCGGTCTTGAGGGCATTTATAAAGCTGAGTGACTACATCAAAAACCAAATACAACTGTATTGTATCAATTAATACGTCATGATGGAGGCCAGCCAATTGATGTTGGGGAAAGAGGAATGAGAAAATTGTTTCAAGTTTAAAATTTACAAGTTTTAACAAAGGCTTAAGAGAAGATCTGATAAAATGAAAAACAGGGATACAGTTTATAAATGATGGTGGAATTATATCATCAAAGTATGATCGGAAGGTCAAGTTTGGCGTTTGAGAATTCGACAAAAAAGGTAGTTGGTGTGAGGAAGTCTTTCAAATCATCAAATATAGCTTGTCTAAGCTGGGGGCTCGTTGCAGTTTGAGAAACGAATCGATGGATCCTTTTTCCGGAAGGATGTGCGAGAACCGCGAACTCTTTTAGCTTTCTTTGCCCAACAGTGAATTCGGTGTCGCCAAATATGAGACGAGACCCGGAGTCGTTTGAACCATTGAATGCATTAAAAACTGGTATCATGACTACGGGGATTTGCTGTGCTGGTGTTGTAAGGAATGCTAGAAGAATATCCTTCCATGATGCTAATGGGGTTCGCACTGATGTGCTGATTTGTTGTTGGACTCTTTCGTGATATTGCTGGAGATAGTGCTGGTATTCAATCAAATGATTGGCACAGAACTTGAGGGTTGGCTCGAATTTCGCCTCTATGCAATTGGGAGATACCCATTCACACTTACTTGAATCTGTCTCCGATCTGATGGTGCTGATATTATGTCGTAGGAGAAGCTCGCGTGTGAAACAACGAGAAGAAAGTTTGATAAGTCCATACCAAACGTTTGATTTGGAAAAACTGCTTCTCTCCAATCTTAATCTTGAAGTCTCCAAGCTGATGACACGGAAACAGGCGGTCATGCCATCCACGCCGCAACACTGACGGTCTTCGTTTACAGTGTTGACGGGATGAGTTGTATTCCTTTCTAATACTTTGTTTAGCATTTGAATAGATCCAATTAAGTGTTTCATACCGATCATCTTCTTATTCAGAACGAGAAGTGTTGACTGTGGATCAGATTCCTGAAGCTGATCAGAAAGTGTTTGGCAACTAGGGTTCCGAGTATTTCCATCCATGGAGCCTTGTTTGTTGAGCTTCTATTAACATTAGTAGCTCAGGCTTGGTATGCGTTACTCCTTCTCGGTCTGTCGGTGGTGATAATGGGAGAGTTATCCTTCTCAATCTATCGCTATTGTAATTATCATCGTCATCATCCTCGTCGTCCTCAGCATTCTCACAGTCCTGGTCGATCTTGTCGCTCAATGCTGTTTCATCTGATTGTCCCTGCAAGGTGCATCGCTTTTTGAAGTCAGGATCATTGTAGACACTGTCCAGACGAGCTCGGGCCGTTGGCCCGTACTCTGAATCCAAAAGCTGGCGTAAGAAGACCTCTTCCGATAATCCTGCCTCCTGGGCTTTGAGCTGCACCCCAGTATGAGCAACGACTTCGTGGGTTTCCATTGACTTCTTGCTGAATTTTTTTCCCGCAAATAGAGCATTCGAGCTTAACATTCGCATGAACTTCCATGTGGCGGGCCAAGTAGTTGTCGCTCACAAATTTTCCACAGGTGGAACATTGGACTGTGGGCAGATGCGTTCGGGCGTGGAGGCCTATCCACTTTACGTGTTTACCACAGATTGTACATTTGACCTTGTCTTGAGTATGGGCCTTCATGTGCTGCGAAAGCCTTACTTCTAGTACACTCTTGTCGCAGATTGTACACTTGACATAGTTGGCTTTGGAATGAGTCAGTAGATGTCTAGAAATGCAGTTCGCTTTTTGGTATTTGCCGCAGATTGCACATTTGACCTTGGGCTTATGGGATGTCATGTGCTGGGAAAGTTGTATCGGTGCGGACGTCTTGCCGCAGATTGTGCATTCGATGTAGTCGACAGTAGAATGAATTTCCATGTGCCGGGGCAACGACCTCGGGGACAATACTTTGCTGCAAATTGTACATTTGGTCTTTTTGTGAACTCTCGTGTGGACTGAATGCCTGTTGGCTAGTATACTCTTGCCACATGTCTTGCAATCAACGAAGTTAGCATCGGAATGAAGCTTCAGATGGGCAGCAAGCGAGGATGGATGTAAGTACTTGCCGCAGATAGCACATTGGACTTTGTCTGTCGCATGAAACTCTATATGCGACAACATGCGTCTTGGTGAAATCATCTTGCCACATATAGTACAGCTAGTCTTGGAATGCACAGCCATATGGCTTGTAAGAGAAGCTCTAAGCACAGACTTGTGGCAAATTGGGCATTGACTTTGCGGTGTCCAAGCAACGAAGTTAGCATTAGAATGAAGCTAGCGACGCTTTCGCCGGGCCGTAGTTAATCCGGCAGCTCGGCACTTTTTGGCGAAATTCGGTGGTAAAAGTTTTACTAGCACTTTTAGCCCTCACTTCAATCACAAGCAGCCTATATTCTCACTGCACCCTTCAAAAATGGCCGAATCCGGAGATTCCCCAGAATCTAGCAAGAATGCCCTGAAGAAGGCGGCAAAGGCAGCTGAAAAGGCCCGTATCAAGGCTGAGAAAGCCGCCAAAGAACTCCAGCTTCGACAACACGAACAAGACGTACAGGACCCTGCAGCCAATAACTACGGAGATAGTCCTAACACTCTTGCACATGACCTATCCTTTCCCTGGGTAAAGCTTAGCCATGATATTGAAAAGTGGGAAGATCAATCTTGTGCTTTCCGCGTGGTTGTTGAGAATGCTCGCATCCAATCTGCAAAATTAGCATTCCTTACTCTATCTCAAAGCCTCGAATCTATCCAAATGGTTGTTGCCGAGGATCCGGGATTGATTTCAAGACCAATGATTAGATTTGCTGGTAGTATTCCTCCTCAATCAGTATGCACTGTTTATGCCACTATCCGGAGAACGAAAGAGATAGTCAAAAGCACAACAATCCAGCATTTCGAACTTCACGCTCACAAGATCTTCATCATCTCCAAAGCTCAAATGCAACTCCCTTTGCAGCCTGCTGATTCAGAACGGCCGCTTCCACAAGAAGAAAAAGTGGATCCCGATGATCAAGACAACCAGGTACCTAGACTGCTGCTCCTTGAAGTGAAAACAACCCTCGCTGATCAAGACAACCAGGTAGCTAGACCTCTAGTCTCTCTGAATACAAGACTTAACAATCGTGTGCTTGATTTACGATCGAGAGTAAATCACTGCATATATATTATAAAAGACGGGGTTGACTCCTTGTTCCAAGAATTTCTCCGCTCTCAAGGCTTCATAAGAATACACACTCCTAAAATTATTGGCGCAGCAAGTGAAGGTAAAGTATATTCACTAGCTTGTTATTTGTAGCTAAATATTTCTTTAGGTGGAAGCAACGTCTTCTCGTTGAACTATTTTAACAGAACTTGTTATCTCGCCCAAAGCCCCCAGTTGTACAAGCAAATGGCTATTCAGGGCCGATTCCCTAGAGTAATGGAAATCGGGCCTGTCTTTCGAGCAGAGAACTCCCAAACAGCCCGTCATCTAACTGAATTTACTGGCCTGGACATGGAAATGGAGATTTTAGCTGACTATCATGAAGTTGTGGATATGCTTGAACAACTTATGCTATTTATCTTCAACGGACTTGCTACAAGATATGCCAAAGAAACCGAACTTGTTCGCAATGTCTATACAACAGTGGAATCTTTCAAGCTCCCTAAAGTCGGTCATGTCCCTCGTATCGAGTTTTCCGAAGGCATCCGCATGCTTCGCGAAGCCGGTGAAGTTCTCGGTGATGACGATGACTTAACGACTCCACAAGAAAGGAAACTCGGCCAATTGATCCTCGAAAAGGTAAGCTACACCTTCCCCACGCACCCTTCTCTCCCTTGAAGCTAGCCAATTTCCCTAACATTTAAAACCGCAGTATAACTCCGACTTCTATACACTTGATCACTTCCCGGCCGCTGTGAGACCCTTCTACACCCAGCCGTCCGCCCACGACGCGCGCATCTCTAACAGCTACGACATGTTTGTACGCGGGCAGGAGATACTTTCTGGTGCGCAGCGTATCCACAACTACGACCTGCTTGTTTCTCGTATCAAAGACCTAGGCATGGACCCGGACGCTGACGGCTTGCGCGACTACGTGGAGGGGTTCCGGTACGGGTGTGCGCCGCATGGCGGCGGCGGTCTCGGGCTCGAACGGATCGTGCAGTTTTATTTGGGCCTGCCGAACATTCGACTGGCGTCCTTGTTTCCGCGTGATCCAGGTAGGGTCATGCCTTAGCCTGTGAAGCAAGCTTTGAAATAGTAGCGAGGGGGTTGTAAGCGGCGAGAGAGCTAGGGGGAAGGGAGGAATAGAAGATTGCAAATGTAGAGGTAATAGTGAGACTGCAACCCACCACTTAGGACTACGCAACTCAGAGTGATGTAAGGTAGCGTAGATCTTTCCAGTAGTTAGCACAATATATGGTTTTTGCTCCTCTCGCTCCTCTCGCTTTACATATTTTGATGCCAGGAGCCCATCACGCCCCCCGAGCCTGTTCTGGCTTCCCTAAATCCATTTCGGCAAGAGTTGACGCTCTTAACAGCATCACGACCAGGGATGGCCACATCCCAGGCAAGAGAAGTAAGCAAAGGTGAGGTGGTAAAATGCACACAAAAAGGCTAGTGAGGATGGGTAAAGTTAAGGTGAAGCAACGGTAAGCAAAGCTACAAGGGGTCACGTGCATGGCAATTTGGCGGGCACCCCAAAAGAGGTGAAGGTTGGCGCAAAATAACAGATGAAGACAATCTGTTTCTGTTCGGAAAGGTAAGCAGAGCTGCTTTACCGGCCGTTTTTGGTAAGTCAAGGTGGGCAAGGGTGAGTCGAAGGTGAGAGCGATGATGGATGGACGAGAGTCGAAGGCGACCCGTTTGGCCTCCTCGGCTACGACTGCCGCTAGCTAAAATTAGAAAAAGTAAGTCAAGGGTCTTTGGGAGCCGAGTCTGGATCCTCGTTAGCAAGAGCCGCACGGAACGAATAATAAAGCCTCCTACTTACCGAACTTCACCTCATTATATATACACACATAGCGTCAATCTATTAACCACCTATTCAATTCCTCTCTACTATAAGAAGTTATACTCAAATACGTACGATACTGCTATGTAATGACCGTCAAAAGATAATTCTATATAGTTTTAAAAATCCGGAAAAACAATAACACAGATTTTAAGCGCTAACGTTTAGTGCTCCCTACAAACATGTTACTATTTATACGAGGCGAGGTGCAATCCTCTTACTAGTAGGGTTATGACAGGGAATAGGAATGCAACGTCCGGTGCCTCTCCTAGGCAAGGTACTATTTATACAAAACCAGGCAACATTGGTGCGGCACCACAGTTGTATTGAGGGCTACGACAGCTAGTGTGCTTAATAGGCATAGTGAAATTCGTGTAATTGTGAAATCACATCAAGAGAAGATCTATACCAAGGCTTCGTTTGCTCGAGAAGCCAAGAATTCCAGGCAAGCAAGGCAAGGCAGAATCATCTCGGCGGCAGAGTTGCATTGATAGCTACTGGTGCGCCTCTTAGCTGTCGTGAGGTTCATATAACGGCGAGACTAGGCCAAGGGAAGAGCCATGCTTGCTTAGGTTCAGCAAGAGAGCTACGGAAGCAACACGAGGCAGACTCATCTTAGTAGCAAGTTGCACTAGTAGAGGAGTCTCGGAATACCGTGGTTCCTAAGCATTTGAAATTTACACGTGGACAAAGTTACTCTAGGAAAGGATGATCTAAACTTTTTGTTTACCTTATATAGCTGGGAAATTCATGCAGAGCAGGGCCATTACTATGATTGGCATAATCCATCCAGTGGTGGAGTTGCGACGAGGTAGGTTTGGATCAAGATTCGCTCCTAAATTGACAGGGGAAATCCAAAATATGGAAGGCAGAATCACATCGGTGGCAAAGTTGCATTGATCAGAGGGGATTGGGCACGACGGCTAACGTGATTCTTGAGCGTCTTGAAACTGATGTAAGGGGGATGATATCGTGGAGAGGGGAGCCCGATTCGTCAAACCACGCCATTTTGATCGACAGGCCTCCGTTATACTTTATGCTGGATACCCGCACCCCAGCAAGGGAATATAGTATCAAAGCTGTGACAATGACAGTGGAGACAGAATGATCTCACTAAAACCGATGTAAGGCATCTTTGGGGAGTCCAGCGAGAGCATTCTGAACCTGCATGTGCCTGCCGACAAGTCACACATAAGTCCAGACCTCTGCCCGCCATTTCGTATCTCAATACTTCCCAAGCAATAATTGACATCACGCACTTCAGTTGCTGTTATACTGCTTTGAATATTCTCCGCCGTGGTCGGTCTCAGATCCCGACCACAGAATGCAAACTTCTCAGCAATGGTGACGCCACTCTCCCGGATTGTATCTCCAAGAGCTCTCCGCTCTTGAGTGCTATCTTCAAGCAACACCTCTCCACTTTCGTCCATATCGCTGCAGCACTACTTTGGAGCATAGAAGGCGAGCCCCGTCGGATTTCGGTTGAGGCCAAACACGATTCTGTGAAGTGGCACCGCAATATGCAAGATGCGTAAGTCATGTGTTCGGAATCCCATTACTTTGGACACCTTTCTTTTGCGGTAGCAGATCTGCTCACATTAGAAATAGAAATACATGCCCAATCCCGGAGATCACTTGTGACTCATCCCTTGTTCACAAGTTTCTGGCCCTTATTTTCGCCAACGGAGCGTTTGGCAATCTCACGCCTGCGGCGCAGCTCAAACAGTTGGATATTCCGTGTAGCCATGACCAGCTATCGATGCCGTTGACGTTGGAACCATGTATGGACAATGTCTCGGTCTTCGGCAAATCCATCAAGATACCTCGTAGCTTGAAGATCTCCCAATGCCATCCTCTTCCGCACTTGACTGACGACGGAAGTAAGTTTTGTATCTGACTCACAGTAATTACGCTAAGAGTTATAGGTGCGGTCATCGTGATCAAAGACGATTGCGATGACCAACCGCCTCCCCGGCAACTTGACTGCAAGTCCGCTAATCATGGATGCGAGAGCGACATGCCCGACCCCAAGTACGAAAACTTCAAAAAGCGGCCGTACGAAGATTTTGGTGAAGACTAGTATGTCCATCACGTGTTGGACATTGAGACTTTCATTGAGATAAAAGACAAGAAGACTAAGTTGTTGGAACGACGACGGCTTTGAAGAGTGATCGACTTTCAATTGTACGTAAAGCCTCATACCACGACCGCGGAATTATTGACAATGTTTTGAGGAGTAGACTAGGTTGACACTTATTTTGTTTCATCTGGCGGCAAATGTAATCTAGATAAAATCTTAGGACAGGATGTTCGTCTTTTCGCAGTAACGACATTTCTATTGCGGCTCTACAGCACCGTACTCTGACGTTCTAGAGGTCAGAGTTTAGTTATGCTCCGAATCTAATACTTGATCGCTCTGATATATTAGGTTCTAGAGCTTTATTGCCTACCATCCATAACACTCGTCACAGTAACCATCTCTAAAGCAGTTGTAAAAGGCTCCGAGCCTTTATGGTAACGTAGTACTAAGTGTTTTTAAACAATGTCAGCTATACAGTTAAAGATATAAGCCATTTTAGCCTGCTCAGAGTCGAACATGCAGCTGTTAATAAGGAACTTGTCCTCAGTTTAAATCTTCTAGTTTTTAAAAGATAGGGAAGCGCCATTTGTAAGTAGATCTGGGTCCTTAAGTTTAACTGTAAAAGGGCGAGAATCTCTGTTAACGGGCGGGGTGTTACGCTACGAAGCTGTACAGGACTCGTCTAACTGTTTCTGCAGTTAACAGAACTGTCCCTGGGCCGCAGTAAGCTGCTGAGCCTGTGTAAGTTAGGGTATTGACATAGTTTCGATCGATTCGATAATCTGGGTTCTAGAGGAGGGGGTCTGAACGCCTTGCTCTAGGTCGTGTATGTTGTTACAAGTGTTCGAGGCTATAAAGGCGCCGCAGACGTTTACGGGCGGTCGGTACAGTCCGTAAGGTCTAGTGGTTGTTTTTCGACAAAGTAGATATTCTATTCCTTCCTAGGAGCGGTAGTGTTAAAGGAGAGTTTTAGATAATGTGACGAGCCCAGTCTGCTAGCCCCATAGTAGTTATCCTTACTTGTAGCGCGCACAAGTGTAGCGGATAATCAGGAGAGAAAGAGGCAGTTCTATTTAAGATCTAAAACTAAGGAGGAAAGAGAAAGAAGAGTACTCGACACTGTTCAGGGCAGGTTATGTCTGCGGACCTAATACAGATCGGATTTGAGGATATCCTCCTTACAAGTGGTCCGTGAGGGCCCGTGAGGACCTGTACAGACTGTAATCATGTGACCCTGGGAGTATGTCCGTGACAACGGTACAGACTGTACAAAGAACGGCAGCGGCTCACTCTAGAAGAGCTGAAGAAGCGCCACCAGAGCCAACCTCGAAATCACCCGTCTTACGGTGCTCACTAACCCAGCCAAGGTGATCGCCACCGCGCTTTCTTTAACAACGCAATTGTTCCCTTCCATATCTGCTTCTGTGCAACTTCACCTTTACTTGGAAGTGATGAAATCCGAAGGGCTGTAAATAAGACCGTTCAGTTAGCATTATTAAGATGAGCTAGGGGAATACATACTCGATCACCTAAGCGACGACAGCGAAACGGATGCAATTTAGGTCATTTATATCACGTTAAGAAACCCACGTGACATCTATCGATTACCATGTAATTCCTCCGCATATGCATTTCGTATTATATATTCTAAGGCATGCTCCCTAACCCCACCCCCTCAGCCTCGACGTCGTAATGTGCTTCCAGCTCTCTTGTATGCTTCCAGCTTCTCACATGCGTTCGGCTACTCTTCCGTAGTAGCTCACTCACATCAGGCGGCAGCAGGGTTACTTCTCTTCACTTCGTTCCTCAAAGCACTAACTGCTTTGACAATGATTTGCAAATTTTGTAATAAGCTCGACCCACGTGGCCATCAGCAGAGTGTACAGATGAAAGAATTCCATGGCCGTACAGAACTATCTCTGTTAGGAAAATTCCTAGATACGGTCCAGGGAGCTCGAGACGGCTGCAAATTTTGCACACTGTTATGTGAAATGGCGGCTCATTTCATATCAGACTTACCTGATACTATGGTACTGAGTGTACTCAGGATCCACTTGCGCGAGGGTCTTGCAGCAAACGTAGAAGTTGTGGGCATAAACCCATCCCAAGTCCCGCGAAGCGCTCACGTAATTGCAGCATTCCACTTCTACAACCCTTCAGATATGTTCTATCACCTTTTGGTCTTCTATATAATGGGTCTTTTCACAGCTTAATAATATATGCATTAGAGAAAAGAATTCCTGATCTCCCTTTACTCGGTACTTTACAAAATTACCCTTCTCGATCGGACTCCGATCATTGCATTCAGTTTATCCGGAGGAATATACATCAATGTATGCAGTTGCATTCCAAATGCGAGCAATCTCTCCCCATAGCCTTCCCAAAGCGGATTCTAAGCATCGGCCGCCAAAGCTCAGATAATATCAAACTAGTCGAACCTAGTTTTGCTTGTGGCAAATATATTGCACTTAGCCATTGCTGGGGTAGCCACCAGCCTCTCAGAACAACAACAGAGACAATCCAGGAAATGAAAGAAACAATTGTTTGGGACAGGCTTCCTAGGACATTCCAGGATGCTGTAAAGCTTGCTCGAAAGCTTCAGATCAGATGGATTTGGATAGACTCACTATGTATAATCCAAGATTGTAATAGTGATTGGGAAGTGGAGTCTTCTAGAATGGGTGATTACTATAAGAATTCATATATCACTATTTCGGCATCATCTTCTGCTAATGGAACCGTTCCATTCTTGAAAGAGCGCGAACCTTGCTGGGGACCCCAACCGTTTATGCTTATTCACGAGAATAAGACGAAGGACGAAATTCACGCACGCCGGCATCGAAGCGGGAATATGGCAACAGAACACCTGTTTGGACTACTATCAACTCGCGGTTGGACACTCCAGGAGACAGTCCTCACATCTCGAGTTGTGCACTATACCGAAGCTGAAGTGATGTGGGAATGTAGGACACATGGTTTTTCTGAGGATGGCGAAAGTCTATCAGGTCAACACTATATTTCATTACCTAAGATGTTCCTCTCTCGTGAAGAACCCATATGACTTTTGGCACGGCCTTGTTCATCTCTACTCGCTACGGCAGCTTTCATTCGAAAACGACAAGCTACCTGCAGTCAGCGGAATTGCATCAGAGGTCCATGAAATCACAGACTTGGAATATCTTGCAGGATTGTGGAAGGAAAACCTAGTGGCTGATCTATGTTGGCACAGAGATTACGAAATTGGGGGGTTGCAGGTTCCGGGAATCCAACGCGAGATCTATGTAGCTCCATCTTGGTCGTGGGCTTCCATCGACGGTTCAATCGGACATCCGGACTTCTGTTCATCTCTAGACCCCCTGGTCACAATATTAAAATCACGATGTACCGTTCCAGGAGAAAATTCATTCGGCAAGGTCACCGATGGCTTCATTACGATTCAAGGACCGCTAGTGGAAATGACTCTCAGATGTAAAGACCCCAAGGATTACAGGGCCTATACACTTAGTGCTAAGAAGGCTTGGGTTCATTAGGAAAATTTTTCCCCGACACTTGTCTTGTCCAATGTCATATCACCACATCAGACGGCGAAACAGCGACAACTATTAGAAAGGCGAAACAATCTGACGTTCCCATTCCTCTCTGGGGAACCGTATACTGTCTTTTACTTGGATTAGCACTGGTCGAAGATGATTATGACGGAATCGACAGATCACTATTTGGGGCTGTGCTTGCACGTTCACATACAGATGTCAACAAGTATATAAGACTTGGTCTAGTTATCTTTCAGACCACGGATATGGCCTCCAAAGAGGTTAAAAGGATAGCCACTATAATATAGATAAATGAATATATGCATAAGCTTTTCTAGGGTAACATATAATAGAAGAATTGAAAACAATACTGTTTATATATAAGGTATACTAATAAGAGGCATTAATGTATAGTAGGACCTACTGCCTATAGAAACGTATGGATTTTTGCACTAATAACCTTACAAAACCGTTACTAGTTGGATCTATCTTTCTAATTTGTAACAGCCTTAGAGAAATTTTCCTGCAAAGTCACACTCTCTGTCCTCCTACCATCGCCTGCGACCACCTGGCTAATTGCCCCAATCTTGTCACTGGCACCTTGTCTGAATTACGCTTGACAGAGGCTTGGACAGCCTAATCTGTAATCTGCTGCAGCTATATAGGGAGAAATTAGTCTTTCTAGTAGGAGACTAGCTGTCATGACTCTCTGGCAGGATGATACGTGTGACGACGCTGCCCATCACATGATGCTTAGATGCTCAAATATTGATAATCTTGGTCGCGTGATCATAGGACAGTGATCTATACTCAGTCCCTCTCTGTACTTCTTAGCTCTTTAGTTTAATATTCTTTAATATACGACTAATTGCCGGATTTGCTTTAGCCTTCTACTTGTGCCGTCACAGATACTCGACTCAAAGATTAGAGGTTACTATTGAGGAGCAGTAAAGCGGTCGGGTATTTTAGTTCTAGACCGAGAACTTTTAAACCCTATGTAGTTTTATAAAACTATGTTTAGCTCCTAGTGCCGCGATGTCCTGGAAAATTCCTAGATGATATATAGACTAAGAGGAAGTCCAATTTTTGCTCTATTCCCAAGACCAATGTTTTTTTAGATAACAGCACCTTAACCCAATTCGGTTCTCACTTATTCTATTTTTAGATTACGAGTACTGCAATTGCGAGTATGTCTATTTAAAACCGTGCACCTCGAAGTGGTTGCGTCTAAAGTATAATACCTTAACATATTACAAGATAGCGTATGTGCCTTATTCATATTTCAAGTCAAAGCAGTCCCGATTGCACTATTATAACTGGGACTACTTTAGCCTGAAGTACATGAATTTGGCCTAGTAGAATTTGGAGCAAGCTGAAATGTTATACCGAAACCTAAACTACTCCGGCTGATAATATAAAAATCTAAAGGATTCTTATAATCTGCACTATACCGACTACAGATAAGTACACAAACTTCCGCTTATCCCTATGGACCTGTCTTCATTAAACACAGTGTAATATGCTTGTTGATCTAGTAGAGGAAATGTTCAGAACATTCAAAAGAGGGTACTAGTTCCTCATCCCGCTTGTCTATCCATTTTCAAGCATTCCATGAAGAGTATGGAAACCAATTCTTCATCCAGCTTGTTTATTAATAATAAAATACTAGCCTTGGCTGGTACTGCAGATATCACCTCCTCTATTTGCCATCTACACCAACCGTTCTGATTGTATTCGTATTCAAAAACACCCCTTCTATCTTATACACACCGTCTATATATTCCAGGATCTCTCGGAGAACAGGGCGATGCCAGTCATATTATCATTAAACCTATTTTCTTGTGCCGCCGTCACCTTCTCCCTGCTGCCTTTTCTTGCCCACCTTGGGACGGTGGTTTCTCGCGACAGCGAGCAAAAGGGAGGGTTTGCCGTAGATAGTGGTAATCCCCGCAATCTCTCCACGATCTCTAAAACTGGGGCGCCTTTGAAAGTGGGTTTGTATAAGCGCTCCAATAAAGAGACGGCTTATATAACCCTGTAATGTCATTCATGTCTCTTAATCAGGCTAAACCAACGCCACGGCTCTCCCATTTACACATAAATGATTGATGGCAAGTATTTTATACGAGATTCACTCAATCACATAATTCATGTACAGGTAGTTATTACATGAGTCCCGGAAAATTAACTCCGAAAACATGGAGAAAAAACCTGAAAGTTTGTCCTCAAATTTATATAAATTGCTTTTCTCTACCCTTGGCCTTCTAATGATTTTGCCTATTCTGTCCAATCCAGAGCACTTTGAATATCAAGATGATTCCTAAAGTGTATCAATTCCTGGTTGCTCTGTTTGCTGCTTTTGGCTCCTTTCTTTATGGCTATGATCTTGGTATTATCGCTTCAGTTGTCGCCTCCGACTCCTTTGCGGACAAATTCTTAACCAAACAGGCGACAACAAGAAGCGGTACTATCGTTGCCTTATTCACAGCTGGTCAGTGCCACTACCTGTTCTTAGATTCTAACATCTAATAGCTAAAGGTGGTTTCTTTGGTGCCTTTGGCGCCGGGTTTTGCGACCCTCTAGGACGTCGAGGTACTCTTCTTCTAGGGTCGGCACTCTTTCTCGTTGGCGGAATCTTGCAAACTGCAGCTGAGACTGTATCTATGCTCTATGTCGGCCGCTTGTTTGCCGGATTTGGCATTGGAATCTTGGTTGAGATTGTTCCACAGTTTCAAGCCGAGATCTCACATGCCAATATTCGCGGTATTGTTACTTCACTCCAGCAGACTATGCTCGGGATAGGTTCCCTTGCAGCAAACTGGATTGGATATGGCTGTTTTACTCACTGGGCCAATACTGGAATCTCAGCCCAATGGAGGCTCCCGTATGGCCTCCTAGTTAACTTGCTAAACCATCGCTGACAACCCCTGACAGTCTTGCATTACAGATGGTTCCGGCCATTGGGTTGGGCGCCTGTATCTATCTATTTCCAGAATCTCCTCGTTGGCTCATCGATCATGACCGCCCGGAGGATGGGTTGCACACTCTGGCCGACTTACATGCGAATGGCAACATCCACGACCCTTATGTTCAGGCAGAGTACGAGATTATCCTCTCTCAAATCGCTGACGAGCACCAAAATGCAGCCAAGACGTATACTGAGCTGTTTCGAACCCGGTCCAATACTCGACGAATCATTTTAGCATGTGCATGCCAAGCTTCTGCCCAGATGACTGGAGTATCAGCCATCCAGTACTTTTCACCTGCCATCTTTTCCCAAATTGGTATTTCCGCCCACCAGACACTCTTATATCAAGGTATCAACTCTATTCTCGGAGAACTTGCTCAGGCTATCTTCTTCTTTCTCATTGATCGTGTTGGCCGTCGCCCTCTACAAATTGGAGGTAACCTTGCATGTGGAGTTGCGTTCATCATTGGTGCGGCCCTGCTAGCAACATATCCGCCAACTTCTCCAAATACAGCTGCGCATTGGGCTTTTATAGTCGCAAGCACATGGCTGTTCAATTTCTGCTTCTGGTATGTCCGATCATACTCTTTATTATAATTGTGACTCTAACAATTATAGTGCATCTGGTACGATGTCTTGGATTATCCCCGCTGAGATATTCAATACTGCAACTCGTGTCAAGGGGATATCTCTCGCAACCATGGTCTCTTTCGCATTCAATACAATGATAGGCCAAGTTACACCAGTAGCACTTGCTGCTATCGGATGGAGATACTATATCTTATTCATTGTGTGTGACGTTACTAATGCACTCTTCTTCTATTTCTTTCTTCCAGAAACGAAAGGGGTTACACTTGAGGCAATGAATGATTTGTTTACGAATTCGCCATGGGTTGTCCCTGGAAGTAAGTGGAATCCAGCCATGGAAGTTGATGTGGATCGTTTGGCGGAAATAAAGCAACTCGGGGGTGGTAAGGGCGGTCTTGAGTTAGAAGAGGTTCCTGTAGAAGCCGATGTATGAAAGATTAGGGCTCATTCAAGATCTTCTATGGCGGCTAAGAAATATGTAATGACTTCCTTTACAATAGGCTATTGCAGTATTAAGTATTTGATATAAATTAAGCCCTAAATATATCTTGTTTGACGGGAACTTGTTAATTTTAATCCGTCTAATTTAAAAATTCCTTGTCAACTAACTGAGTCTGAGACATGAGAGGGTCAATATTGCCCCAAGTGATTCCTCATAAAAGCTCGGCAAATTTGTGAAGCAACTGTACCTCAATCTGCCCCCCGGCCGGACGCGTAAAGTTTCATGACAGTCTAACCTTGTGACTTGACATCCTGAGCACAGTTAGAGGAGTGTAGTATATCACACCACGCTTCTTAAGGAATTCTCAGAGCTCACAGATCATTGACTCTCCTTAATCTCCTCAGACTCTCGTTCTTTTTCTGCCCGCGCTTGGAAACGCATATGGCTGTCTCACACCTGTTGGATCAGAAACACCCACGGAAAGTCTTTCAAGGATTTTCACTATTATGTGGAAGGGCATCCGGTCTTTGAGTTAAACTATAAAGAACTTTGCGAAGGTAGTTTAGAGAAGGTTCAAAAGTTCAGGGAAGAGTTTGACCCAACTAGTATGGAATTCAAATCCAATGTAAGAACTCTGAGTGTTATACTTTAACTTGGATGCGGTTAACCCACTAATTGCTAAAGCTTCTAAAAGCATTTCAAGCCACAAACCCTAGTTCATCTGCCTATAATCTAACCCTCATTGAGCTAGTAGCTGTAGCCTGTCATCAGATTGCTGTATATCTTTTTCAGCTTGATGATGGATCACATAAGCATAGCATACATGAAAAATGGGCTAACAAACAACTTAATGATTCGAACTATGAACAGAACCGCCTTGACGGTTTGGTCATCCCCCCAACAGCATTTTATCACAACAACTATAATTATCCAGAGCGATATCCTAACGGAGTAGCAGATATGGCTGGATATTGGGCTGAAGCAAAGATATTTGGTGGCGTAGTTCTTTTTGATCGTGGAGAGAGTGGTAATGAAGTAAGATTCAGCTATCTATTGTCATATTCCGTTCTGTTGGCAACTTAGCTTACTGCTTAAATAGCGGAAAGGTGTTTTTCTCCATCGAACTCGTACTGCTGATCCTAAAACCATTTACCCACCCACAACTGACCAATTTGAGGTTTTAATGAAATTTCTGCTATCAAGGCCAAATTTCAAACTACCGTCGCCCCTTCCAATTCACGCGACGGAACTTAACTGCTGGCATTACGATCCATGGGATTCGATGACTCGCTTTCATATCTTCCGGGACAGATATGAACGGAAACCTCCAAAAGCCCCTCGTTCGACGAGATGCGTTCAAAGCTCTCATGACTGGCCGGAGCTCCAAGATAAGATGTTCTTAATAACACAGAGTATGGCACAGTCGCGCGGTGAACCTGTAGATGAAGCAGCGGTAGCGGAGGCGCTAGAACGTATGAAGCAGATCACACCTTCATCACCATGCTGGGGAAACTTTGAGGGTGATTGTACATGATTCGCACATGTTTTTCTAATGCGAGCTATGTAGGAATCCTCAGGCAGAACCGTCTTTTCCGTCAATTAGCTAGAAGTATTGAAATTAGGCTTTCGAGGACAGACTTCTTCATCCACACCCTTTTATTTTATCATTAATCTCTACGGAAGATTGCATATAATCTATAAAGGCGTGGCCGCCAACTGGTTACTTCGACCATATCAATTCACCTTAATATCTCTCCATTTCTCCCAATAACACTCACAGTCACCTCCGCCCTTCTGCCCGGTAACTTCAGTATGATATAACTGGATACCCTATCTAGAATCTGTATTTTACTAGCAGCTTGAACCTCTCCCTACAACCTTGGTCATACCGCAAACTATTCGTCCAGTCCATGCCCATCGCCATATCAGTCATGCAAGCTGTGCTTACAAGTACCTAATCAAATCCAGATTTCGATTGTAATTTTTATAAGATTAGTCAGGTCACTATTCAAATGGACCGCACCCAGAGATGTTCAACGATATTACTGTTCGAGATCAGTCTCTAGGTGGATGTGGAACAAAGGGATTTTCGGCCGTCAAAGGCTGGGACCCTGTCACGGGTATGGGAACACCAAAGTATGATGTGATGTTGGATGTGTTTATGTCCTTGTAGTAAGCAGGGTTGATTCACTGTGATTTCACTTACCATTGATTTCGACATTTATACAATGGTTGTGAGGAAACCAAGTTCTAGTTATTTGGTTAGCTTGGTAGGGTCGACATTGGGATATAAGCGGGAAAGTCCACGCCTCATGAATCGCTATGGCGTATTTATTTATGACTTATAGATCATAAGAAAACACAAAAGTAGTAGCTAGGTTTCTATACTTGTTTTATGGCCACATATCTATAGCAACTATTGCGCAACTCTGATAGTAACCGTAGATACAATAACAGCTACAATACATGCCAACCTGTAGATCGCAGATATAATCCCTAGTAGGAGTTACCTCCGCTGTGTGAAGCAAAATGGATTCTTATTTAATATTACAAAGTTGATCAAATAACTCTTCTTTAGTTCTTTGTTTTCCTTTAACAATGGTTTTAGACGATGTTTTCTCAGTTCGCTTTTCTCTTGCTAACTGCTGATTTGTAGAGGAAGAGTTCGGGGTAGAAATTAGTTTGACAAGCTACGTGACCCCATCGTCTCTTGTTACTAAAATATGTACTATTATATCATTAGTCAAATCTCCTTCCTAATCTTCAAAAAAAAAAAAAAAAAAAACCCAAAATCCAATCCCTAACAGGAATATACAAGTAAGGGACTTCTTTCTCGTACTGTTTCCAAGAATTGCCATATCNTTTTTCGGCACCTCAACACATCACGTCTAGTCCGATGGGCAATCATGATGCAGAAGAAGACTGGATAGAACCAAGGAAAAGGACTCCTAGTTGAAAGTTAGCAGTAGTAATTAACCGTAAGCCATTGTAATAGGGCGGGCGATATATGTACACCACAAACTTACTTGAATCCGGTGATCAACCCCCAGCAGATTGCGAAGAAAGCATCACAGGTATAGTGAGGCTTGCGAGCCAAGCCGAACCAGCCATCAGCAAGGATACGATCACTTGTCTCAGTCTTGATGGCCTTGGGATTTCGGACGACTCGCCACGGTAATTGAGGGAAAGCATTACGATGGACAAGCTGGCCACGCTCCATCTGTCGAAATCCATTTTTCTGACTGTTGCACGTATCCCACACCCAATACACGAAGAGATATGCTATGAACAGAGCCGCTAACGAGTACGGATTCCATCGGTATTCCACAGGGTCCCTATTCGCTAAATATAAAGTACAGTGACAGTATGAGAAAGGAACTCCGGCAAGATTCCAAAAGGTCAACATGAAACCTAGTTTCTCAAAGTACATATCCCTAGAGAAATGCATGTTAGCAACATGTAATGGAGTGATCAGGTGTAAGGGACCCACCAGCTTGTAATAATTAACTGCTCTCCTTTAGCACAAGCATTTGCATACAAGAAATGTGCCATGACTAGGAACATAACCTCCCATGAGACATATCCATATCTCTCATACTGGCGAGTGGCAGCACCACAACTGAGGAGGAAGAGAATAAACCAGGGAATCCTGACTTCGTAAAACATCTTGAAGTCAAGAATCCCGATACGAGGGTTCAATTCAGCACCCATGAAGAAGTCATAAATTGAATAACCAGTTAGACGATGTGTTCGTCCTCTCCAGAATGCTGAGAAGTAAGCAATGAAGCTGTTGAGGAAACCCGAGATGATGGCCACTGACATTATGGGGCCGAACTCATCGATCAAAGTATAAAGGGGGAAAATTCCAGTGATATGGAGGGCAGCAGCGAGCAAGATAGTTGCATAGAAGCTGCTGTAAGCTGAGCAGTAATAGTTTAGTTGTCTTCCACCCTCGTGCTGAAGTGACTTGCCATAGCCCGAAACGCCTGGCATGAAACAATAGAATAAAGCCTCAACGATGAAGAAGGACCAATATATTGCCCATGCTTTAGTTGTTGGGAAAGCGCCGATGTATACAAGACTTAGCAGGCGGTGGCCGAACTCGAGCCAGGTCTGTCCATCGACGGGTAAGGGCATCTGTCCATCGTAATATGTGGCGCCAATCCACATATAGTACATGAGTGATGGAAAGCCCACTATCAACCCGACAGCACCCAAAGAGCCTCCAAACTCAAACTCAACGGACTGTTTGCTTGTATTTACTAATTCTGGCTGTCCATTCCCCCCAGGTTTCTTTGTTGATTGATGTGCATGATCCTCAGCCCTTTTCGCTGCCTCAAACTGGATTGTATGATTTCTGCTTGTGGCGGCCATGTTAGTACTCACACCCGGTGTGTGGTAGCTAGTTGTGTCGTTTGGAAGGAGAAAAAGTGGTGTAGAAGTCGTAGGGACTAGGTTGGATCTTGGAATGCAGTGCTTTGCGAGCAGTGATTATTCGATTTTGATGAATGGGTTCTCTGTAAGAAGGTTCAGTTTATTCTCTTTCTATGGAAGTAGTTGAGAAAGAAGCATACCGATACCAAGTAACGACTGGAAGCATGGCACGCCTGTCATGCACACTATAAGCGCAGGCCAGATGCGAAGACGCTACAACAACACCAGATTCTCGAGACTGGAGAGAGAGAAAGAAAGAGAAAAGATCCGGAGGAAGGAGATGGATATTTATCACAAGCGGCAGCCAGACCAAGCCATGTTGATTATGAATTCAACTCGGTATGACTTGCCTTGCTCTTCATGGCCTAGTGTTTCTTAGATATTTTGTGACACACAGCAAGGCACATAATCGTCCGCCATAGAAAAAATAAGGTAATAACATGGTGAATATCTCTAAACCTGCTCGCTCAAGACTTTTGTTGCTCTGCTCCTTGAAGTCATAATATGGGCAGCTGACACCGAGCCAATCAAATTACTGGGTTGTTCAACCAGTGTCTTCCCTGGAAGGATATAGCGAGCCAATCACATCTGATTCTGGCGCTCGATCTTTAGTCCTGCGCAATCTTCTCCTTGGCTGGGTTTGGAGGAAAGTCATACCGAACACTTGCTTCATCTCTCATTGATTTCCTACCTCGACTTGACACTTGACGTGGTCTATGTCCTTGAGAACTAACCAATCTCCGAGGCATTTCGTTGATGCAAGGCATCTTGATCCAGACGTATCGGCTGCTTCTTGGCGGACGGTACCTGCATGAACATAGCATTGAGATCCAATCGCCGAATGCACATTAAATCTAGGAAACGGCAGCGCACCAAATGCTTCACTGGCTGCTGGACCTGCCGGTCTCGTCGTGTCAAATGCGATGAGCATCAGCCGCTCTGTCACAGGTGTACCCTGCGAGGAGTTCACTGCGAGGGATACGGTGTTCGCCTCAGCTGGTCGAGGGATGCTCCGGACCAAACGCAGGACAATGCAGAGGAACTGGAGGCCCCGAGAGCAAGCAGACGCACCTTTCACTACGATGCCTCATCTATGGTGACCCGCCTATCCTCCCCGGAGCTGGATGCCATGTTGGAAAGACTTGACGATTGCCCAACTGGGGATTCTCAAGTGGAAGCTGGCCTCTTCTCCGTATTTCCGGTTCAAGCGGTAGCCCTCCAAGAGCCCGAAGAAGAACCACAAGATCCGAACATATCATTACTATCTCCTGGCAGCAATGCATCAAGCGCCATTTCTGACAGTACTTTTCCCGGCGGGTGCCCCTCGACACACACCATCGACACCTATGAGACCCTCACTCCAGAACCAGGTCCTGTATCAGTAGCCAGGCCTCATCCAGGATTGTTAGATCCGGAACCAAGCCAGGAGAATCCATATCGCAACGAAGGTGAACTAGATGTTATTGGTGATGCTGACTTTCGGCCATATTCCGGTATCTATGAAAAGTCGATCCAACATTCGAACATACCTAGTCCAGGGAGAATCATACATGACCTCAATCGCCTGGATACTGTGCCACACTTTCCAAAAGATGATCAAGAAAGTTGTGAGAAATCTGCACCGTCAGTACAGTCAAGCAATGTACCACTGCTTAGAGATTCCCACGATCATCACCGCCCATCTCGCCATCTAGATCTCCTCGCTATGCCAGCGCATCAGAAACGGTTGATACACCACTGGCTTACATTCGTGAGTAGAAAGCTAGTTCTGTTAGATGAGCCAGACAACCCATGCCGCACAATGATGCTTCCTATGGCGCTGAAAGGACTTCTTTCTAGTTCACAAGAGTCCACAGCCGATATCGTTACCTTCCATGCTATCTGTGCCTGCTCGGCCTACAGCCTGTTTGAGCTAGGAAAGCGAAAGAGCGAGGAAGACCAGCGACTTGCCCTTCAACATGATCAACTAGCCATTGTTCACCTGCGGCATAACTTGGCACAAGCAGATAAACATGATGATCAATCATTCGCCATGGCTATCATGGCATGTATCGCGGTTGACGCCATCTCTGGAACCCCGCGACGATGGCGAGCACACGTCGCTGGCGGGCTTGCCTACCTAACCAAGCTCCGATCAAGGGGTGTTAGTAAGGAGATTTCATCCGCTTTCCACCAACATATAGTTGCTATGGCTATTCTGTGCGATTTTGATGTTTCCTCTGATTTGAAGGCATATCTCGATGAGGCAGAAAAGCTTGAATTTTCATTTCCCTACTACGGCGCCTCGAGCTCATTTTTACGAGCCCACGACCGTATGAATAATCTCGCTGCATCTAAAACAATACATGATGCGCAGGAACTCGACTCCATTGAGTTACAGCTGTATCTAGACTTCCCTGCGGTAGTGCAGGGGGGTTCAAACAAAACACATACTGCCATTCTCCATCATATGTCCAAAGCGTTTTACTACGCTGGTCTTGTCTTTTTCCAACGCACAGTACGACGGTTGCGAGTGGATATGGTTCAGGAACTTGTCGAACGTGGCATCGAGGAGCTAGAAGCAATTGCATTACTCAGCAAGGGGTCGTCAGGAAGCATGATAATGTGGCCTACATTGATATTAGGAGCCGAGTGTGCTAGCTTAGGCTTGCAAGACCGTATGCGGCTATGGTTTAAAAGTAAGAAGGACTTGGGGTTTAGGAACGTGATCGTGATAGATGAGCTGATAAACATGCTGTGGTCTAGACGGGCTTGTGGTAACTCGGATATTACCTGGCAGGATCTGATCAATACAGATCACTTTGATGTTTTTAGACTTTAACCGAGTATTTAATTTGACTTGAATATCTCTCGATATTCTTTTTATAAGCGTTTCTTAATATAGACGTAAATCTAGCTCTAGGTTCAGGTTCGAAGTTATTCAGACCATGACATTTTAATATCGGCTAAACCTATATCTATATATACAAGAATTCCTAACTTGTCTAAGATCGGGTGACCAGGCATTGGCGATTATCGCCTTCACAAACGACCCTTTGGAGCAGCCATGATCTATAAATTTGAATATACGATATAGTCTTACTGGAGGAGTCAGTTCTTGATCTCTAACTCATCCCTCAAGACGCCATTTCAGCCCAACCACAAAATCGACAGCATAGACGCCTCTAAAGAGTGGATTTTCCTGCGCAAAAATCCACCGTTTGTGATAGATCGGTAGCTCAGTACTGATGTTATCGAAGAATGCGGCACATGACTCTAAGTGCCCATTAAACGGCTACTGGCTTTGTACTACATCCATACACACCCATTCCGCCGCTGGACATCTGAACATCTGACTTTGTTCAATATCGCCGGTGGCGGCCTGGGATTATGGAACCAGGAACCGTGGCGGGGTGGTGCACATGGTTCCTGTCGATCCCGCAAGAGAGCCGCATGGTTTGGGATGGAGGCTTGGGGATGTGGACTGGATTGATTGGTGGGTAATGGCGTCACCTTGAGCTCATAGAGAGAGCTGGAGCGGTGACACGTGATGGAGGAGAGCAGGAGAGCAGGAACAGCACAAGCAGCAGGAATGAAGAGGAGAATCCCGCCGGCCGTCTTTCCTCCTTGGCTTTCCCATCTCCATCTCCATCGTCACCAAGACGCTCAAAAGTACTTTTGCGTACGTTTCGGTGCTGTACTGTACTGTACTGTACTGCACACCTTCCAATTCATCCTGAAAGAATGGCACAACTATCCTCCTCATTCGTCTCCTCCCAATCCACCTGCCCAACCTTTGGCTGCCTCCTCCTCCTTCTCCGCTGACTCCGCCGAGGCCCTCGCTATTCGAAAGTGATTTTCGCCCTCTAATGTACGGAAGAAGCAGATTCGAACTATTGCCGGCCAGATTGGGCGTATGAACTGTCTTCCCATCTGGGCTGCTCTCATGACTTGCGAAGAGTGCTGCCTTGAAATCTTGAGGGTAAAGTGTGAATGTGACCTTGTGTTTTGAACTATTTTCAGGGCGTTTGGCCTCTGCATCGCCGAAGCTGTGATGGGCTGTAAGTTCACTCACTTAAGATTCTCAACTACAGCCTTTCTTATATTGCTAGGTGTGGTAAACTTAGTTGCANTTTTTTATAACTAACACAAAGCTTTAAGACAAGGGTTGAAAAAGAAAGAGAATAGTATAAGAGTATATGTAAAAATATTCCACGTTAATAAAATAAGAGAGCGTATAAAACTCGTGCGATAACGTTCAGTTATAGTGGTATGAAACATAAAGCAAATGCAGAAACCTTACTAATGTTGAACGGGTATGACGCTATATTGTACTGTATGGAAGGTATTAATACAAAGAACGCCACAGATCGAGGAGTTGAAAGGAACGGAGATACAGTTTGTATGTAATTCGCCATAGCATTATTATCTAGCTATCTACGTGTTGCATTTGTATTGGTATCATTGCTGTCCAGTGCCTTGTCCAGGATGCCCTATAAGAGAGTGCCAAGAAGCTATCAAAACTAATTATTTGATGAATCAATTTTCCACCTCGAGGAAGTTGCCTGCATGAAAATCCGGATACAATCAATCTGCGTTGCTCAGCCCGAGTCCTACGGCATGAGCAGTGCTGCAGGTGTACCCCAGTGTCTGGCCATCGTTTTGCCAAAACGCTGGTCGCACAGTTCAACATCATTATGACCATGGCCTGATATGTACAGGTTACAGCGGCTGCTGTTCATGTCCAGAAACTGAAACAGAACCGGCACAAGAAAAAATTAATATAGAGTTATGGGGTATTATCAAGCAACCAGAACGGTAATCAGTCCTGTTGAATTAGGATATACAAGAGTCTATTAGGAATAACATTATGGTAGACAATATATAGTGTAGCATTAAAACTCAGGCTTTCCTGAACACACATACTTCTCATGTTCACGGGTATATATCTCATTCTGTGCGAGTGTGTTCTTTCTTACACCCACACTCTTCTATCTCTAATGATATAGCTTCTCTTTCTGTCGCCACTCTTCGTCAAACTTGATAAGTCTATACTTGTTTGCGGCCACAATAACGTTTCTCTCTTCAGTAGTTGTCAGCAACTCCATCGCTTCTTGAACACCAGGTGTACGAGCCCAATTGTTAGATATTTGCGAGTAGTAGTTGTCATATTCATAGAAGTTGTTCACTAGCAGTTTCAGCTCAGCCTCACTAAGACTCTCGACTCCCAAGGCGTGTGCCTTTGCAACGAGCTCGACAACAGTCGACAATTCATTATTTGTTGCACGTTCAATATTGGCACGAACAACGTTTGGACACGGACGTCCCAAGACCGTATTGATCTCTTCATTAGTCAATGAAGACGGGTCTACCAAAGCCTTGTCGCCCACGTCGCCGCGACTAATAAGAAGCTGTCGGTCTTCGAAAGTAAGTAGTTTTGGGTAGCGTAGGGCCTTTCTGTAAAGTTCTTGAGGAATCTGATCTACAGCATCTGGCGGGGGTTGGTGACTAAGGTTGTCCCTATCTTTAGACGTCATATGCTTTCCACTCCCTGCTGAGGCTTTTCCAAGCCACTTTTCTCTCTCCCAGGTTGACATGAGATCTCTTTTCATTTTGTCGAAATCTTTATTAAGCCAGTGTTGTTTGTTGTAGGTGTTACAGCTGCCAGGACGCGAAGGTATATAACCATGATATCTCATAATGTCGGATGCCATTGACTCGCGATTAACAAAAGCAAGGAATAGCCAGGCCAAAGCGAGGACTCCACATATAGAACGAAATGAGAAAATCCTGTCCATTTTAATGACAGGAATCCTATCCTGTAAAACGGCTGGCTTTTAATTGTAGAGAAGGTGCTAGTGTCAAGTGAAAGGAGCCAGGAAACTTATTAATATAGCCGAGATTAGTGGCGCATCCGGCGTGGTAATACGGATGGTATTTATCCCATCGTCTAATGCAAATGTGATACTTATGCAAATTGCATATTCCGTTAATTTTACAATAGCAAGAAGCATTTTATTACTTTTGCTTACCCAAAACAGCTTTGTTACTAAGGCTAGACCATGTTATCCCTCTATGAATATAAATTTATCTAAGAAGAAAGCATAACAGATATGCTGCTCAAGGTTTGTGCTGTTACACCTTAGACACACTATACAGCATAAATTTTTGCTGGCTGTCATAACATAAAGAAAATATAGATTAAGATAGGAAAATTTTTTACATATGTTTCTCCACGATGGCTCTTGCGTTAAGTGTGTGCGGTAATTCCATTGAGAATCCAAAATCGGCTCAGGCTCTACTCAAGTTGGGGCAGCTGTTGCCCATGTTTAGAGGTTAATGAAACGAAACTGGCACGAGAAAAAATCAACATAGAGTTATGGGATACTAGCAGGGCGGGGGGGCTCTCTGGAATTGTAAATTAGTTACTGTCATCCGTCAGTTTTATTGGAAGAATACATACCTGCACAGACTTCGTCAATATACGCCAATGATACATAATACCCGTTCGACGTTTTGCCCCAAGAGCTAGCCTAAAAGTTAGATAATTCATGAACTCTAAATTCTTACTGGTGATAATACCTGGTATCCCAATCGCCATATACTTGTTCTCCTTAGACATAGCAATCGAAATTGACGAATATCCCTATGGGATACTGACCGATTGCCGGGCAACTCGCACTTGTGTTAGGACAAATCCTGTACCTTCAGGAGCGGCCCACACAAAATGTTCTTTCTCCCGAAGCTTGATATAGGGGCTGCCGGTAACTCTTTTGGGCTGCGTCGTTTGATCATCATCTCTCCAGTATTCATCAGAAATAGGCTCCAAAATGAAGTCGCCTTTCGCAGTCACTGAGGCTCTCTTATTAATGATCAGAGACCTCGAGACATTAACGGAATGGATTTTATTTCAAGTACAGTACAAGAAAAATAATCATGTGACTTTGTACAAAAGTACATTTCACGTTACTGAAAGCTAAATTAAAAATAGACTAACGTGTTTCGGAATAGAGTTCGAGAAAGAATCGAGGTGGGTTTATTAGATCTCTCTCTCTCTCTCTCTACCCCTCATCTTTAAATTAATCAAGATGGAGACACTGCCCTTCGAGCTTCTACGCGAAATTGTCTCTCGTCTTGATGATTGCATATCCCTGTACAACCTTCTACACGCATCGCCAGCCATCTCGCGCCTGTTCGACCACGATGGCCTTCAGCTCACCCGCGCCGTTTTCTCCAAAGACAACATGTGTGATCAAATCCGGGAATCAATCTCCCTCATGGCCATGCTCGACTCTTACTCCTTTGCATATCCGAGCATAGACGCCTTTGTCGCCAACTTCATTCATGTAACGGTCAAAGATAGAATCCCACAACGACTAGGCGACCCACTTCCCACATCCCTTCCGAACGACTTGCCTGACAACACTCCTATTCCGACAGTCCGCCGGATTCTCTCTTTACACGTGCAAATAGTTCATTTGACTGTAGCGTGTCTTGAGCACTACCTGGAAAAATTCAATGCTCTCCGACCGGAGAACATAGTCGATCCTGAGACTCGGTATTCAAGGGACCTCAAGAAGATTCCGCCGTGGACTCAAAGATTCGAAAGCTTCGGGGTTCCCGTCAGCGATTACGGCCCGCCAGTCTGGGAGGAGGAGCAGCGCGTTTCCCGCGCCCTCTGGAGAATTCAATTATTCTATGATCTGCGCACTGCCGCTGGTCGGTCTCGGCTCGGCTGGCCCGCTGAAGACGTGGCGCGATTGCAAAATATGAAAGAGCGCAACCTCTTCGTCAAGTGGAGCCTGCGTTACGAGGCAGAGGAAATCCAAACCGTTACTGAGTATCTCAACCATGCACCAGCAGCAAACCTCTTCGTCTCCCATGATCCCAGTGGCAGCAGCAGCAGTGGCGGCTGTAGTAGAAGCCCTCAGCGACTACCATTTCTTCGGCACCCAGTCGAACGAAGGTGGCCAACGCCGCGAAGACCTGATCCGGAGCCCGTGACCCAAACCTACAAAATTGATTCTGGTACATTTGGCTTGCGACAATGGCAATTACTGTCAGAGATGCCGTTTTCGCCCTTGCGCACTGTCAAGTTCGACTCCTATCGACGGTTAGGGGTTGCCCTTTGGTGTCAGGGGAGGGTCCAGGCGATCGGGTTAAGCCCTCTGAATCGCAAAGGCCCGGGGACCTCCTCAATCAACCTATCGCTATGGCAATTCGCGTGGCGAAGTATCTTGGATCCGCGCGAGGTGGGAGAAGTAGAGCAGAGATTACAAAAGGGGTGGGAAGAGCGAGAACCCAAGGATTAAGACCATTCCCATTTACTTGGTATGGGCCTGTTTAAAACCCCCCATTGCATCTGTGCGCACACCCTTGTGCTGCGCCAACAGGTACGCACATCCCGCTCCATTGGGGCTACCCAGGATAGCAGCAAAGATGTCCCCATCGTCTGCGCGGGTCAGGGTAAGCTAGTTATTCTTATCCCATGTCGGGATCTGGGTCACAGTACCCTTGTTCTGGAGTGCCTGGATGACGAACTACTGTGTCGCGATGTTGGTTATACCGGCCCGGACGATGTAATTCAGCGACGTGGATTCCACCGCCTCGGCAGCTAACCATTGGGTATATACGGCATCAGACCACTGTCGTATAGGGCAGAAAATGCTCAGCGTGACCGCCGGGTAATTCATGTTCAAAGGGCTTCTGTTCAGGTCGGCGACAATGGTGCCGGAGGATATGTCTATCATATTCCCAAATATCCCCTCGGATGCCTGATCATAATTATCGATGGTTTCAGCCAATAATGTTTCTTCCAAGGCAAGGACCGTGAACATGCACTAATAACTTACAAAGCACTCTACAAGATCGTCATCCTTATTAAAGTAATACCCATCACCTGTGCTTATAGCATACTGAGCACTATAACTGTTAAAGGAAATCCCCATTGAGGAGAAAAATGTGTCCAACTTGCTCCCGTAAACAGGCAAGTTGATGGTCAAGTCTTTATACGTGAAGGTCCCTATATTCATTGGTGGAGTGCGCATACAACAGTTGGTGAGGATAGGTGAGGTTGAGGTGAAGTGAAGCTAGGGTGAGTAACGAAGGTCACGTGAATCTTAGCTTGGCGGAGGCTTGATTCCCTGATTCTTTCTCTAAACGCTTCTACTGGCATAATACCCGATCCGTAGAGCCACCACTGGAAGGCCTGGGAGAACAAAGTCAACGGCCAAGTCGTACCAAGTATTCTCTCCACACAGGATCGAAAATTACACAGCGTCCTCAAACGGCCAATAGTTGGCATATGTTCAATGTCAAAATGTATCAAGACTAGAACTTTTCTTAGACAAGTCAATCGAGTATTTTCTTTAAAGGCTAGATGAAGAGTTTATTGTAGGATCTAAAAGCGGCAAACCCGTTCCTATCAATTCTTGACCACATTACTGTAAGAATTTTAAATTTCTGTTGCAAACTATAAGTAACTAACATTGCTGTAGTCGGATATGACACTGTTATGGACATGATATTGTCTTTAGACTTTGGGTTTATGAAAGAAGGACGCGTCTAGCACAGAATCTTCACGGGCTTGGAGACAGCATTGATTTATAGAGCTGCAGTAAGTATTCGAGTTGTGATAGTAGTGTAGAGATTCATGTCCTGCAGGTCTACACCGTGCCCTGGTTGAACAACGTCATGTAGTATATTCAATTAATAAAGCCAGCACGACATATGGTGAAATTTCAGGGACGAGCAAAAGAGCTTATTCAGAATCGTTTGATCAACGGCCTTCCAGATCCTTCCCATCGGGACATGCTCTCGCAGTTTATTGAAGCCAAGAAAACCCATCCTGATGTTGTCAGTGATACTGTTCTAAAGAGCTACGTAGCTTTGCTGCTTGCAGCTAGGGCAGCTACTGTGACAATTGTACTTGGGATTATTGTCTATCACCTGCGCGCAATCCAGAAGTAGTTGGGAAGCTTTAAGCATAGTTAGACGTCACTAAATCGACACTACCATCTGCATACAAAGAGGCATACTTGCTCTCTTATCTTGATGCCGTAATTAGGGAAGCCCTTCGTATTCACCCCACCATAGCTTTCTTATCTTGGCGTACTGTCTAGGCTGGCGGTTTATCACTTTCTGATGGCCGTGCTCTACCACGGGGAACAGCGGTTGCGATCTCGCCATGGGCTACTCATTTCGGGAAGGAGACATATGGTGAGGATGCGCACAACTTTAATCCAGATCGCTGGCTCCAGTCACCGAATGAGACCAAAGATCGGTACGACGAACGCTTGCTGGCTATGAACAGAGCTGACTTGTCATGGAGCTTCGGGGAGAGAGCTTGTATTGGAAAAGATATTGCGAAATACGAGGTGTACAAGGTCATTGCAACCCTGCACTCACTTTTCGGCGTAAGAAGTTCACGTATCTAATGTGAATAAATGAGAAAGCTAATATAATTTAACTACAACAGATTAGACTTATTGACCCAATTTCGGAGTGGAACATCAAAGAGACGCTTCTTACAAAACAGTCTGGAATGGATGTTCAGATTTTGTGGAGGCTAGATGTAACTGCAGATAGGCTAGCAAATACCGAGAACAAAGCCACGACAGATGTTGAAGAAAGTCAATAGTTCAAGATCTCAAGAGAATAATGAGATATGTTGATTTAGTAACTCTGTGTATATACCATATGGCTCATATCGAATTAAAGCGTTTTTGGCTAGTTTGAAAATGTATCTAGATACAACAATAACTTTTTGATCAATTCAAGGTATTATCTCAATTTAACAAACGCGATCTTCAGGGAAAGGGTTGCTGAATTCTGTAGTCTCGGTTGCTGTTTTATGCAGCCATTGTCCTGACCCGTTGTTTCGACTTACCCACGTTGTCAGTACTTATTGACTCATGCAATTCCATTACTGTCCACCTCCGGCTGGACACTGGGGAAACTCAAATCACTAATCTTCTATCTTGACGCTCATATCCGACACAATTTTGTATTTGATTTATGCTTGGTGAATGGCTACGGTAGTATTAGGTACAGTGCCATGACAGAAGGTCAATGCCAACGACTAATCACATATATCATCAGTCCTTCTGTATATGCAGTCGTCAGTGGGCATCACTCGGATGTGGAACGACTTTTAGGGTTACAAGGGGGTGTTGTATCATTAAAGCAAGTAAGATCGCTTGATTTATTACTCAAAGATGAGTGATTTGAGTTAGTTATTACTGGAGGTTATGTTGTAAGAACATATGCACAATGCGAAGGTCAGCACTAGGAAGTCGATCACTCGGTAAGAGTTTACATGCATTCACGTGTAACCGGTAAATGACCCTCGTTCAAGTGCGCTTGTTTCCCTGCATTAGAAATGACAAGGGCAGGAATCTTACAGTAGCACAGATCCCAGATCGTGGGTTCGGAAACACGGCAATTGTGATGGCGTAATATTCACCGCCTCAACTAAACACAACAGGTCTCTATGCTAAGCTGGATCTAGATCCAATCCAGCTAAGTTTCAGGATACATATTCTAGCAATGCCTTTAATTAGTGGCTTATTGTAGGACAAGGCTCAGTTAGGCGGAAGACTAACTGATTTCTCACTTTGTAGAGCATTCAGCCCCTCAGTTAAAATACCGAGTTCCAAATAACAGGAGTGATAGATACGTAGAATAAGAGAAGTATCAAGCCTCAAAGAGGACTTTACACTAGACTAATATTAACGCTCTTAAGCTGTGTAAAACCTAGCAGTTCCTCTAGACTCTCCTCACGGCCCATACCCGACTCCTTGTAACCGCCAAATGGCACCCCAATGAAGTGTCTGCCCACCTGGTTGACCCAGACGAAGCCTGCCTCGACACGACTAGCCATCCTCGTCGCCGTTGTGATATCCCGCGTGTAGATAGCTGCGGTCAGGCCATACTGGGTCCAGTTGACCTGCTTGAGCAGCTCCTCCTCGTCTGTCCAGCGGAACACGGCCAGGACGGGGCCAAAGATCTCCTCGTGAGCAATGCGCATATGCGGAGTGACATCTGCGAAGATGGTTGGCTGAACGAAGAAGCCTCCCTGGGTGCCCGCCGATGCCACCGGGACGCTCCCTCCTGTAAGCAGACGCGCGCCATCCGCCTTTGCCGAAGCGATGAATGACAGCACACGGTCCTGAGCAGCCTTGTTGATGAGCGGCCCCATGGTTGTCGTCAGTTCGGTGGGCACTCCAGGCTTGTACATGCGCTCAACGAGGGGGACAACCCGGGCGAGCACAGCGTCATGGTGAGAATCATGAAGGAACACACGCGAGGTGGAACCGCAGGACTGGCCGGCCCAAGTGAAGTTCATGCCTCGTACTACACCCTCAGCAATCTTGTCGATGTCGGCGTCAGGGAACGCGAGGAGAGCATTCTTGCCACCCAGCTCGAGCAGCGTAGGCTTCAGGAACTCGGAGGCGGCTCGCTGGATGGCCTTGCCTGTAACAACGCTGCCAATTAGAGTTACTTTCTTGACGCGGGGATGTGTCGTGAGCGTCTGTCCACAAGGCACGCTGCCGGGTAATATAGTGATGACGCCCGGGGGGAAGATATCCGCTAAGATCTCTGCTAGACGCAGACACGATAATGGCGCCTGATCTGGAGGTTTGATGATCACTGTATTGCCAGCAGCTAGGGGGGCAGCCAGCTTTGCTCCTGCGAACATGATTGGGTGATTGAAAGCAACAATACGCGCGACCACCCCGAGCGGCTCACGCACTGTATAGTGAAAGCTATCAGCAGTTTGCGGAATCGTGTCACCCTTCAGCATAGGAATAAGACCGGCGAAGTAGTCAAGGTGGGAAGCAGCTACGCCGGCGTCGATGAGCATCTCTGCCACTGGATTGCCGGTATTAAGGGAATCAAGCAGTGCCAGCTCGTGGCCATGCTGTCGTAGTCGTTCTGCTGCACGGTGTAGCAGTGTAGCCCGTTGAGTCGGCGGTGTGGCACGCCAGGTGAGGAAAGCTGCATGTGCAGCTTCCACAGCAGCATCAACGTCGCTCTCGCTGGCCTGTGCGATGCGCTGGATAACCTGTCCGTTTGCTGGATTGTGAGTGTCTTTGTACTCATTCAACTGCGGAGGGTGCCAGGCGCCACCGTAAAATAGATCAAAGTGTACGGGCATTGCTGCCTCGATGCTGGGGAGGACGGTCGCCATGATTGATTTCGCAAAGAAAGACTGAGAAGGAATGATGCTTGTATAAATGGTTTCCTAGTCGATGAAGATGCAATATGCAAAGAGGTCTGCGTCATATATTGTCCCGGGTTTGTGACACAGACTTCTCGAGGAATATATTAGAGGTATATCCAATCACCTAGGTTGGTGGAGTGGAGCATTTGAACTGAGTTGCATCTCTGGCTATGGGGACAGCTGCAGTGCTATTTAACTAGCACAGTAGTTTATATACAACATTTGCCGTCAGCGACTTCCTATTCTGTCAAATCCCACCGGTTTGCTGCATTGCAGTAGGGTTGCAGTAAGTCTCACATAAGCTGCGGAAGGAAACGAGATTATTCAGCTTCGCGGGGTTACAGTTCAACCGGGGGGGTGCGATGACTTTCAGAGGGGATCTAGCCATAGGCTTCGGCAACCATTGGAGGGAGTATGGAAAAGCTTGTTGCAAAGTTCAGTAGGGGTCTAGAATTAATTTGAACTTATACTAAACGTTTGTACTTACGTACATAAGTATCATGATATAAGTACACTTTTAAAGGTGACACTAAGATATAAATTGCCTGGAATTACAAGCCATTTAATCATTAAAACAGTTATAAGTGCTTAATCATCAAGTGACTTGAACAATAATATCGTTTTAAAAGCATATCCCTATGGTGTAACATATAGATACCGTAGTACCTCAAATGTAAGACCCCTAAAGCTAAATAAGGTCTAACGAGTAACTTAAAATCTAGTCATAACGTACACGTAATTCCCGGCTTTATTGGACACCCGATTCTACCGGACAGCAAAATTTACCGCAAAATTTACCGCAAAATCGATCAAAATTACCTCCTAGCAAACTTAACAATTATAAGCTTTTGTAAGATATTATGCAATAGAATAAAATATCTTATTACAATACTAATTATTAAATTTTTTGGTTGTTTAAATACTTAAAATATGATTAGACTTGAATGTGGACTGTAAAAGCAAAACTACTTAGTTATATAACATATACTACTAATGCCAATCGTACTAGAATATAAATAATTATCAAATAATCAAATTCTAAAATTTTGTTATTTATAATACTTTAGCTGTTAAGTTTGCTAGGAGATAATTTTGATCAATTTTGCGGTAAATTTTGCTTTTCGGTAGAATCGGGTGTCTGATAGAGCTGGGAATTACGTGTACTAGATTTACTCGTTAGACCTTACAGTAGTTAGCTCTAGGGGTCTTACTGTACCCTTGAGGCCCTTGAGGTTCTACGGCAACATGTTTGCAGCATACGGATTAAATTATTTAGACCTCTGCTGAACTTTGATTTCTTACACTCACGCTGAGGTCAGCCTACACCACCGTTTAGACCTTCTGAAAGTCATCGCACCCCCGTTGAACTGCGCCCCGCTCGATTACTTAAACTCCACTCATCTCTATGGTCTCTCAGCGTGAAAAAGCAAACGGTGAGTGGAGAATAGCATTAGAATCAGGCGCAAGGATGACACGGGGACACGATTATGGTACAATCTACGTTCCATACTTGTTCTCCATAGACAAGCAAATAAATGGGCGCCACTTTACCATAGTCCGTACTGTTGGAGCAGCAGATGCATATAAGATGAGACAACCCACCACCTATTTGTTTGGAGTGACTGGTGTATACCGGGATTTGGATGACATATACCAAGACTAGTGTTCCGTGATCGAGGACCTAGCAAGCCCAGCATCCTTACTACGATCTACATCTGATATATATCCCAAGATCAAATCTTACCATGGCCTCGGAACAAGATTCATACGACTATGTTATCGTCGGTGCCGGCATTTCTGGCGTCGTCGTTGCATCACGTCTACACGAGGGTATCCCATCAGCCTCGATCCTCCTTATAGAAACTGGCAAAGACGAGTCGGAATTTGATTTCTCCAAGTATGCTAAGCATATCTCATCGGTGCGTGGGTCGCGTATAGACTATAGCTATGACACGGTGCCGCAAAAGCATCTCGATGGCAAGTCTAAGAAGGCCTGGGCTGGCTGCGCCCTCTCAGGCGGCGGAGCCATCAACGTTGGTGCGTGGATGCGTGGGCCAGCTGTCGACTATGACCGGTGGGCAGCGCTGGCTGGCGATAAGTCATGGACCTTTGAGAACCTGCTGCCATACTTCCGCAAATCTGAGACGTTCCGCAGCAACGGCAGCATGCCGGTAGACACCAAGCTTCACGGCACCGATGGCCCAATGGAGATCAAAATGATGCGTGAGGTGCGCAATGGCAAAGCGTATCCACTAGGTGACTTGATGCGTACGGCCTGGGAAGAGCTGGAGCCCAGCATATCGTGGAATGCCGACTACAACAACGGCCTTCCATTAGGCATGAGCGACTTGGCAACGACCTTTGTTCGCGCCGAGCGTCAGAACCCGCACCTCGCTTTTAATCTCTCCGGCGTGAATCTGCTCACGGAGAATCAGGTGCATCGCGTGCTGCTCCAGAAGGACGAAGGGGTGAAGGAGCCTCGCGCTGTCGGCGTGGAACTGGTCGGTGGCCGGAAGATCGCAGCACGCACCAGCGTCATTGTCTGTGCTGGTGTCTTCAACTCGCCCAAGCTGTTGCTACTGTCAGGCATCGGTGGTGCTGCTCATCTGCAGCAGAATGACATTCCTGTGCAAGTGGACCTCCCTGCCGTGGGCAGAGGCTTCCGTGACGACCTCACGATCCGGCAGGTCTGGCGGCTACGGCACCCCGAACGTGGACTCTCCTTTGGATCACCACTGCTCACCGACCCCGACCTGATCGAGCACGTCCCGGTCGACTTCTTCGTCTGGAGACAGGCACCCGTCAATCTCATCCGCGAAGCCCTGACCAAGGATGACCTCTCCAGTGCCGAAGTCGAGAAGCACCCTCTACTGCATCCACTCGCCGTGCACGAGGAGATGTACACAATGTGGATGGCTGGCCGTTCTGCCGCGCTTCTCGCCCAGCTTGGCCTCTCCAACGACGGATCTCTCGTCTGTACGAGCACGTATATTATGAGTCCAACCTCGGAAGGCACCATCACTCTTGCCTCAGCCGACCCCCTGGCTCCGCCCGTTATTGATCCAAACTACTATGCCACTGAGACCGATCGCGCCATCTACCGCGATGCTCTACGCAAACACATGCGTGTCCTGCTTGACACGCCCAGTGGAAAATCCGCCATAGCCGCCGAGGTGCCTCCTGCTGGCTTTCCTGCGCTGGGACCGACCTCCTCTGACGCCGACCTCGACCGCCGCATCGGCGCCTTTGCTGAAACTGGATCGCACCCCAACGGCTCATGCGCCATGGGCAAAGTCGTCGACTCGCATCTGCGTGTGTGCGGGGTCGCAGGTCTACGTGTCATCGATGCCAGCATCTTCCCGGCGCCCATTGCTACTCATATCCAAGCAGTCGTGTATGCCGTGGCTGAGAAGGGTGCCGCACTCTTGGTAGAGGACATGAAGCATACGGATTCGTAGAGGGGGAAAGAGGGGTTTCCCCCTGAGTGATTGTAGCTGTGAGAGTAAGTATTAGAGAAATCTTAAAGAGAGATTTTCCTTGTGAATAGGAATGGACGGGTTTCTTGTTATTGTCCTAAGGGGTTCTGGCCCCTACCTATGTAAGTGTGGGTCTCCCTATGGGGTCCCTGTAACCCCGCATTTTATATGTGGTATATACCTGTAGCTGTAGTAGCTACGAAAGAAGACTTATTCTAACTTCTAAGAGTAAAAGTGCGATTTACATATTCTCATTTGTTCAAACCCTTGCATGACCCTTGTACTGTGGGGATTATATTTTATGAATGTTACCAAAATAAGCTCATAAGGTCCTTACAGTCCTTGTTCAGAATCTCACAATCTTAGTCTAATCCTCGTCATAATCCCAAGTTTGATCCTTGCATGTGTGAAATATTTAAGGAGGGGGATAGTACAGAGCGCGTGCGCACCTACGAACCCCATATCACTACCGTACATAATCAACCGTACAATATGATTGCATTTCCTCACAATGTGTTAGGTTTTTAAAGCATGACAATAGTCAATCAAGTGTTATTTAGACAATTGAGGGCATATACACTTCTCTCAGTCTAGTTTCTCGTTGCTTGACCGTGTGCCATTGGCCCTTGGAAGTCTTTGTGATTGTAAGGCACTTGCCAAGAGCTAGCAGGACTGTGTTAATTAGCTAGCAGAAAATTAGGGGGTAATGGAACACGATCACAAGGTATTAACTAGCTATTAACAGGACGGTTCTCGGCGAGGAATTACGGAGACTGTATTCTAGAGAGCCTTTCCTAAAGAACTTTCCTTTATAGGATTAAGTACAGCAGGAACCTTGAGAACTTGTGTGAGAGCTTACTAATAAGCTTATGCAAGATGGTTGGTTTTTTACAACTATAAAAGGATGAGTTTGCAAGAGCTTCTTTGCTTTTTGCGAATCCCTTCATTTCATGTGACGAGTTACTCCGTATGTGACATCCGTCGCAGTGCTTCAAGTCCTTTCACCATTCAGGACTGTCGAAAAGAGTGGACCTTTGTACAATAGCAAAGTGGCAAACACTTAAGGGCAGGGAAACACAGTTAGCTGTTCGTAAGAGATGCAGTTTCTTATGAACGATGGGCCACGGGATGGTTTTTTAATTCACTTACAAATCTACAATACTATTTCTCTAGAGCCGCCGGAAGGTCCACTCTATTTCTATTCCCAACCATTAAAAGAACTTGGGCATCGGGTTACTAGGCCCCCTACCGGATTTGTTTTTGCTTTCCTCATGAGTAAACAAGGCACCCAAGTCAATCAAACCGCATGATATTCAAATTGTGAATATTCATGTGTGCATTTCCATGTTCCTAGCCAACACTGAATTCGGCGTTGGCGCTCCTCCCAAATTTCCATTGACGAAGACCACAAGTACCGCCGCGTACGCTGCCGTTGCCGCAAGTATTTGATCCCTCCTTGCATTTGTGAGCCATCCGATACATGTTGCAAACAAGACAGTCCATCCACCTAACATTCCAAGCAAAGCAGACGGATTATGTACGAGGTACAGTGAAATGATGGAGCCGAAAGGAGAACTGCTGATAGAATGGAGCTGATTATTGCCACGCATCTCGCCAGGGCCTTTTTCATTATCTGGGTAGTTCTGGGATATTGAGAGCTTACGGTAGTCTCGCAATTTCCCCTTGATCTTCAGCACAAGCCCAAATCTTGCAGCTTGCTTTGCATTCGCAGGTTCGCCTTATCCGTTTCTCTCTGTTGCATATCTTTCGAACTTTCTCCAGTCGCTATGGCACTCGATGACGGTGCCGTCCGCAGCAATAAGATCATCTGCATCTAGTTTGTCCAGCTGTGCCTCAAGCTCGGCGATTTCCGCCTGCTGGAATAGAAGATTTCTCGCCGAAAGTCTATCGAATCTTCGAAAGATGGTAGTCGTCTTGTCCGGATCGCTCGCGATCTTGTCTGCAACCCTGGGAAAGCTATTGATTGGGGTGACTCTGGCCAGTTCATCAGCTCTATTTATTTGCGGTTTTCATCTGATGAGGGGTGTTTGTACTCCGCTACGCTAGAGGAGAGGATCTGTTGTGAGGATGGAGGAGGAGATGGAGGAGGGGATGCCTGTTACTTGGTGACGGTTGGCGCTGGCTCTGCCGCGATTCTGTTTTGCAGAGCGCCACCAACGCCCGGCTGTGCTGGTCTGCGATTAATCCGCGAAACTTAAGAGACCGTTGGTTCTCAGTGAGGGGTTTCCCTCTCTCCGATCTCAATTATTCTCAGGTATTCCACTTCTTTCCCTAGACGACAGAAAAGCGTCACAGGTTCCCCCCATCTTACCAAAACAAACAAAAAATAAAGATTCCACGCTCTTTGGCCGCGGGTGATGGGCATGACCACTCGTGCTTTACTTGATGAACCTTTTTTCCTCGGCCCCTCCACATATTCCCTACGACTCGAATGCGGCATCCCCTCCCCTCGCGCCAACGGGCGGCCGCTCTCAAACCTCAAGCTGCATGGTGTTGTATCGCCCAGTTTTTTTGCTGAGCCTGACTCACGATCTTGGGTCACAATGCCGAACCGAGAATCTGATGTCGGTAAGCAGGAAGTCTTGGACCACGTTCAGCATCCAGGAGGTTTGGAAGATATAGGGCTTCCGGATAGTCTTGGAGATATTAGCCTGCGTTCTGAGCTAGACCAACCTTGGAAGAAGCTGGCAATAAATAATAGGGGGTCGGCCGGCTCTGCGGCACCTTTCAGAATCTCATCAACATCCCCTCGACGCTCGAAGGGAAGACCGATGTCAGTACCGTATGGGAAAACTTTAGATGATTTCCGACCAGATGCATTCGATTACTCTAGCCCACTTTACAGGAGACTCTGGTCGCTGGATGACGACTCGTCTTTCGATCGTCCAAACGTTGCATCAATTCAAGACCAGAAGTCTCGAGTACAGACCAAACTTGCAAAGCCTTTGAAATCTCGTACTCGTGTCATATCTTCCAAACCACAGAAGACACAAAACACGAGTGATATTACATTTAGCCAACAAACCGCTACTCTAGGTCCTCCACGACATCCGGAAAGAGCCAGCTACGATATGATTTCACAACCGGGGACAAGGCCCATATCTCAGGACGAACTTGTTACAGAAGTGAAAGAAATATGTATACATAACCCCTAAGCACTTTCATTTTATAATCGAGTAATATACTAACTCTTAGAAACTCTAGATGCCGGACTAGTCATGATCGAGTTTAAGTGTATAGAGGTCGACAACAAGCTAAGAACGCTACACGCCAATTTCGCCCTTAACAACCACCATCCCTACTCCAATCCACCCTTAAATCGCTTAGCTGCAGAATACCCTGCCATAACCCAGTTACCACGATGTTCTTCCAAATCGAAGGGACGAAGCCGAGCTTGGCCTCAAGCAGATCCCTTTCCAATGATACTGAACACGAAGCTGCAAGAAAATAAACGAAAGGTACTTCGTATTCATATCAATGGTAAGGAACAGCTTTGTTGTCCCGACTCCGGCTCATCCAAAAATATCATGTCCAAGACATTTGCCAACGAGCAAAAACTCGAAATTTATCAACGAACCAAAGACATAAAGCGTTTTCAAATGGGTAGTGGAAAGTATGTCTGGTCAGTCGGACGAGTCTACCTTCGTGTCGAAGTACCAGGACTTCCTCTCAGACGGAAGAAGCGCTCGTTTTACGTTTTGGAGGGTTGCCCTGTGCCAATCGCTGTTGGGATGCCGTTTTTGGAGGAGGCGGAGATTCAAACTAAGAACCGACACCTGCTTGAGACCTGCCCGGCTGACTGGAGTAATATTTCTCACTTCTTGTGGATTGAAACTCCTCGTAATAGGATGAACTATTCACTTGGAGAGCATTATTTGGTGGCCGTTGCGGACACCGGCAGCGACTTAAATCTCATGTCACTGGACTGTGCGAAGAGGGAAGGCTTCGATATTGACACCCGCCCAGAGGTTCGAAGGCGAGTACAGGTTGGAGATGGTACCGAGGTGGAAACGATCGGTCGGGTTTACATATACAATTTACAATTTGACCGGAGAAAACCAGAATCCCATTTCCCTGAAGCGGCGGTACAGGCTGCCTCTGTCCCTTTTCCAGCCTCTACTCCCGATGCGAGTAACGCATTGTTCCAAACCAGTACGGACAACCAGGAAATTATAATCTTAGATGTCATCGAAGGCTTGCCCAGTGATGTAGTTTTCGGCCGAGATCTTCTTGAGGCCACGGATGCCTTCAACCACTGCCCTGATCTTTTTAGCAGCTCACGTGGTAATAAGCATAATGCCTACGAGTTTAATGTGTTCATCGACTGCGGACCTCTCTTTCCCCGTCCAAGGTTTCTACGGCGAAGACAAGAAGAAGCGATTGCTCCAGAAACGAAAGAGCAACATGATGACAAGAAATGGGCAGAGTTTTGTCGACGCACGCAAGAGGAGGACAGGATTGCGTCACTGCCTCAAAATGAGCAAGCAGGAGCTAGGGAAATAGAGCAGGGAAGGACACGGGCCTGGAATGAACTTCATGTTAATTGTGATCATTGTAACCAAGTTTAGAATATTTGATTCGGCTCGCTCATGGTATAATATCGAAGGACATCTAAAGGAGTCACTACTCGCGAATTAGTGATCTCTTATGAGCCACATGATTACAACCCCGATTCTGACTTAGTCAATCCCGTTGAGCAGTTTGCAGTTTACCCCGAATTTGTCACCTTAACTAGGCTATCGGAAGAAAGAAATAAGCCTATGATAGACTTTTGAGCTATGTGTATTAAGGCTTAGAAAGAGATGGAAGCGACGCTATTGCCGATAAAGCCGGTTCTGACTATTTCGGACGTAATAGATTCGACGATACTAGACCTAGTTAATTACCACAACGCAATATCAGATGATGCGATAAGGGCAATTTTGAAGGCCAAATTGCATGTAGTTGTGCGTATACTGTAATCTCAGAAGGGAAGGAAAGAGAAGCTCAAAGAACCGAGCATCATATAAACTACGAAACGTTATAGATCTTGGACTTTTCACAAAGATCCCAAAGTCCAAAACTTTGAGGACCCTGCCTTGGCCCGATTTTCAGGATTCTTTATATAATCTTTATGTTATTTCTCTAGAAGAACATCAAAATGATTAACCATTATTTATCTTATTATAAGTTCTTTGCTCAAAAATGTTATTATTTGTTTGTAATATATTAAGTCTTCTTTGTTGTCTTATACACAATTCNTTTTGCTGATTTATGCTTACTTAACTTATTAATATACAACTATAATAAAAATAGCGAATTATAAGAATAATCCTTTCTTAGTAGACATCTTTCAATATGCAAATAAGAATGACAAAACTATAACAAAACACAGTGTAATAGTCTTAGCTAACGAAAATGGCGCAGAAGTAGAAGCAGCTCCTGGTTGGGAAGAGCTAGTTGGTGCAGGCCCACCAGATGACGATGTGGAAGACGCAGAACCCAAGTCAATTCGTGAAAGACCCTGCGAGTTACTCACTGCTGCAGCTGACTGTCCCCCATTTGTGGTAATATACAAACTATTCTGATCTCGAGGAAATCGTCCCCAAGCTGCAGCAGTTGGTCCAAGCAAAGAACTTGAATTACTACCTGGAGTTCCAGCAATAAGCTCCAGTTTCCCATCAAGTGTAACACGACTGAGCGAGTTGATTTGCTGACAGATGTATGTATCGCCTTGACTATCGAGAATAAAGTCATCGCCTTTAGTGACATTTGCAATAATCTCAGGGGTGCCCGAAGCAGTTGCATTTGGCGAGATGGCAAGTCGATAGAATAAGTTGCTGCCGGTGTTGGTGTAGTATAGATATCCGCTCTGATACTTCAAGCCATTGATTCCTGCTGCTTTATTTGGCGTCGGGCCCATTGAGGCATCTTTGATTGCTACTGTGACTTGGCCGGTAACAATATCTGCTTTCCAGACTACTCCAGCAAATGAGTCAGCAGCAAGAACGAATCCAGGTTGTCCGTCAACGTGCGTGAGGCCATTAAGCACTATTGCGTTGCTGAATGTAGAAACCTTGCGCAGCAGAGGCGGGGTGATTACAGTTCCATCGGGACGTTGTCGATAATTCGTCATATTGACTTCGAATAGTTGGAATGAGTTCGGGATTGGTTGTCGAGTCTGAATGGAGAAGTTGCCTGCTGTCACATAGAACACGTCTGGCTGCAATTCGGTAATGCCATAGGAGCCAGAAACACCAGGAAAGCTGAGCGCAAGGGTTGCATTGCGGTCGGAAGTAGGGTCGACTTGCCACAGAGTGGCGGCAGGAGCAGAGGTAGTTACTAGCACCTGTCCATTCTGACGCACGGCGAGGTTTTCGACTAGGAAATGATTCAAGTCTGTGATTTTGTTGACGGTTAATTCACTTGCTGCAGCAATTGTGCTTGCTAAGCTCAAAAGAGGAAGAATTAACGTATACATGATGTTAAAAGATGAGGAAAACACCAAATCAATAAATGAATATACGCAATGTAAGAAAACAAATCTGAAAGCGAAGGAGTAAAGTATTAATCAAGAAGCTGAGAGATGGAATACTACTCCCTCTTATATACCACCAGAGAGTGCATGAAGGATCATGAGAGCTCAGCTATCTTATTAAATTTAAATTTAAATTCAACCCTAGGATTGTCCATTGAAAAATCAACCTTCAACTTCTTAAAGGAGGCACCGCCTGTCAACCACGAAGCCACACCTGGTGCCTTAGCGCCTCCTGTTCTCAGCCACTTCGTACACTAAACCGAAGACGGCAAGGCTCCCGCGGCACAGCCTTATTACCCTCTCGTAGATCCGTGCGAGGGGAAGCAGCCAGGCCAACTCTTCCGGATCTGGTTATGGATCTTACTTCATTTCAGCTCAGGAACCGTTCAACCCATCCTGCTGTGCCAACATTCGCACCGAGCTAGCGATGGCACGCAACTGAATATCGAAACTGCCACAGTATTATTCCCTATGCAGCTATAATTAATATTTGATATCTAACAATCGACTCAGCCCCGCCTCTCCCTTGCATTCAGCTGCGGAAATGATCTAACTTCTTTACTATGCCCTGGAACTTTAAAAACGAACGGTGCCTGTACCACTGTTTACCTCGTTCACTAAGCTTAAATGATTAACTTATGCTTGTGCCCTTTGCACACAATACCATACAGACAACGAAAGATGGGTTCGCGAAGAGAACACACAAAGTCTCGCAACGGATGTGGCAATTGTAAACGGAGGCGTGTGCGAGTATGCTCCACCCATTGATCCAGTTGATCCACTTCATTTAAATATAATTCAAGCTTCAAAATTCAACTAGAATCGAGCTAACAGCAACTTTGTATGGCATGTAAAGTGCAATCTGCAGGCGCCACAGTGCCATCATTGCAAACGGCGCGGCGAGGATTGCGACTTCCAGTATCTGAATGGCAGCCCTCCTCCACCTGGACCCGATCCACAGAAAACTTCAGCCAGTGATCTGGAACTAGCTCTGCTGGGCCAAGTCAACTCCAATGCCCTATGGAGCTTCCAGTTATCTTCACAACCGGATCTAGACCCGCGCCAAACGCAACTGCTGTGGCATTTTACAACATCAACGTCAGCCACACTAGCTATGTTTAACGATACTCGATGGACGTGGGAGACAGAGGTACCCCAGCAGGCAGGATTCCATCCGTTCCTGCTTCAGGGACTTGTGGCTGTTTCCGCACTCCATCTCGGCTCCTTGAAGTCTCCAAATAGTGAGACATACTACTCGACCGCCTATAAGAGCTACCGTAATGCAACAGTTCTTTTTCGCACAGCGGTCAGCGATATCAATAAGGATAATTGTATCGCTGTCTTGGCCTTTTCTTTATTAGTTTCGGTCTTCCAGTTCGGGATTTCAAACGCTCCAGGCTCTAAACTTGCCACCGGCACGCCTCTCAGTTACCTTGATGTGGTATTGGCTCTCCGTGGGGCTTGGTCATTGATCAGTCAACTCCATCTGTACCTTTCACAAAGTAAGGTCCAAGGGCTATTCACTCAGAGGCGAAATTTTGGTTGTTTGGAACTCCCTGAAGAGACTCAATATGCTCTGGATTCCTTAAGGCTTCTAAATCAGTCAGCATCCGCTACTATGGGTAGTGGGCTTGCCTGTAGTGAGGCAATTAACATGCTTGGCTTGTGGTTCAGCGCAACATCTGCGTCCCCGTCAACCTGGCTGCACTTGGTTTGGTGGCCGTCTAGAGTACCCGACGCTTACATTTCCCTTATCAAGGCTAATGAGCCAGTAGCGCTGATAATTCTGTGTCATTGGTGTGTTGGGATCCATAGAGCAGCACCTCGGTGGTTCCTATCTGGGTGGGCTGCGCAGACTTTCGCTACAGTAAAGCGACTGTTAGGTGATGACTGGGAATATGCACTTCAATGGCCGAGTAGGGAAATTGTTGTCTAGCTTCAAAGTTGAATAGTGTCTATAGCACTTCTAGATTTCTATCTATAATACATGATTTATGATTTTTCACTATTGTTACATGAGTTGTCCCCATTAAGGGGCTTCCATTATTTAAATGAACTTAATCGACTCCATGGAGTAATCGCGTCCTTTATAGCCTTCTGCCAACCCCCTTGTTCCGGTTTACTCTCGGTCTGGTCCTCTTCTGAGGGGGTCTTCTCCAGAGTGGAAATGTAATTATTTTTTCCCTCCTCAATGTTTGTATTTGTAGCATTGGGTTCACAGACCTCAATACTGTCTGTAACCGTAGGCGAAGTTGTTGGGATCTCATTCACGGTAATATCAGCCACTGTATCAGCTATATCCAAAGACACAAGGCTCTCCTCTAGGTTAATACCAGTGAGAACCTGGTGGCTACTATCTTCCTATTTCACATCCGCAACTGCCGCTTCCTCGAGGCGATCTAACTCAGCTCTCCGAATATCTAACATCTCTAGAGTTTTTGAGAGCTGTGTGCCTAGGCGGTGTTTATTACGCTCAAGATCCTCAATTGCCGCTTGAGTATCCCGTCGAAATTTCGCCAGTGACTTTATTTTTATTATTACTTTTTTCATTAAAGAGCNTTTTTTGTTTTAAAGTATTATTCTTTAGTTAACACTTATCTAGTAATAGTTATATAAGTAATTTATTACTTTATTATAATTTACATAAAAGCCTTTTATTTCCTTAAATAAACTTTTTATATTTTTAGATATTTTATCTAATAAATGTCTTATTAACTTTAATGTTAAGATATTATATTTTTTCTGCTTTAATAATTCTTTTTACTAAAGTTTATCACATTTACACACCTTGCAAAGGAAGAGGTCTTTGTCAAAGGCCTTCTTCACCAGCTTAACATTGATACTAAGAGTAATTTTAATTGTATTCTTGACAACTTTAAAGCTTGTATATGCTAAATGTTGATAAATGATATCCAGACTAAGAATTGTTTAACAAGTAGGAAATGCTGAAATAAATGTTGTTGGAATAGATGTTAATCTTAAATAGATACTAGCAAGGGAGGTAATGATAATATTGTATTTAACATTGTTTTTATTGAATATACTAGATGAAGTAACATAAGTGTTATCATTTTGTATAAGGAGTTTTAAGGCTTTGAAAATATGTCAGGGGAATCCGTACGTAGAGTGAAGAGAGACCAGGAGGCTGAAACATAATAAGAGACTAGCAGTAAGATAGCAGTTGGTTAGGTGTAGATTCGTTTTAAAACTCGGTGCTCTTCTAAAATTACAAGATTGATCTCTGACTCCTGTCAAAGAGAAGGGGAAACCCTCTTCTTTATAGACGGGAGTCAGCAACTAAGAAGTGGCTAGGACTTAGACTACTATCCTTTTCCTTCCTTCATGTAAGTAGTGTACTAAGGCCTTGACAATATCTCCTTCTTTCTAAGCTCTTGTCTTCAGGAGTTATAGTTATACTACTTGCTAAGATGCAGTAACAGAATGTAGTACTCTCCTATTCTACAATTAGACTCTAGACAAAGAGTATTAAACTTAGTACTCTTGGCTTTAACATCTTGACATGTTTATCATTTCAGCAAACACAAGACATCTCTTAGTATCAACCTTACAATGAAGCTCTAGCAAACCTTCTACTAAGCTCTGGAGATCTTTCTTTGTTCTTTTAATTCAACGTTACAAGTTATAGTAAGGCTAAGAGTCGAACATCTTACTCTTATTGTAAACTTCCTTTTTAGACTGTAGCTTATTTACAGTTAAGTAACTATGAACAATCACTAAGCTTTATAACAAGGATATTATTGTTCTTGCTCTTTTAACATAACTTTATTATACTAAATATACTTATTGAGAAAAGCCTTAATAGTAATATTCTCCAAGCCTTAAGTTATTATATATGTTCATTTAAGTAAGTATTCTCTCCTTTGATTTTACTTCTTTTTCTAAGTATTAACTGATAATTGTTAATATTACTTTTCTTTTTTGAAGA